>KZ505925.1:271130-300726 GCA_002844005.1 Limosa lapponica baueri
GGAAGGGCAAATCCTGAGGTAAAATGGGAAGAGCTGGTCCTGAAGGGTATGGCATTCCCCCGAGGGAATGTGGACACGTTGGAAGGGCAAATCCTGAGGTAAAATGGGAAGAGCTGGTCCTGAAGGGCATGGCCTTGTGGGGAAACAGGGCTCAGGCCCGCAGTGGGGTCACTGGGACGCACGGCTGAAGGAAGGCGAGGACAAGAGGGACAGCGGCAGCTCTGAAGGGGACAAGCCCACCTGGTTAAGCCTTGGCCTCTGTGGTGTCTGAGGCACAAGCTCCAATTAAGGCTTCCCCACAGCTGTGGTGTGCTCGGCTCCTCTCCTCCACGTGTGCCCGAACTCCACATGTTTTTATGAAGAGCGTAGGAGCTGCCTCCCAGACACCCCTTTGTCCAGGCCGGTGGAAGTTGTCTCATGGATTGAGAAATGGCTGTGCTCCTCTCGCTTCACAAGCCCCCCTGGGCCCGAAATCGGAGCCGGACCTAACATCTCCTCACCATCCGGCTTAATTAATGTACGTGTTTAAGAGACCTGTCCTGTGTGGCAGTCGTTTGTCGAGGCAGTGCTGTGGCGTTTGTCTCCCTTAAAGGCACAGAATCTCCCTGCCATTGCCTGCCAATATCCAGAGCGCGAGGGAGAAGAGACTAATGAGGAAACATACAGGCCGACCTACAGGAAAGAATTCAGCCCAAACCCCGGCCATTGATCAGGGATGGGAGTACAATTGCTGACATGGCATTTTTCTGGAATTCCCTCATTCACTCAACACAAATCCAAATAACACGTTCAACACAGATAGGATTCTGCAAATCCCATTTGCAGACATAGTTTAGGGATAAATTTCAGAACCAGTACACAGAGTAACGAAGGGTTCAATACTTACAGTATCAACGTGCTTTCCACCCAGAGCATTGTTTATGCTATAGCAGGGCCAGGCTCTTACTGTTGAAAAATAAAATTTGGATTAAACAAGGTTTTAGAAATTGTTACATCCTAAAGGACATATCAGAGGGGTTTGTTACAGAGAAAAGGTTGTTGTCTGAAAAAAATAGATCATACCATAAAAGTATGTTAATCCTAAATGAAGGTTTCAGATACTTAATTCTTGTGATATTTTCTACTTTACTTACTTTCATAATCACATTTTCCTGGGGAGAGTTGGGGGTAAGCCTGTAAAAAAAATTATGGAAAGGAGTGCAATTACTGATTCAGGAATATCAACAGACCTTCCTCAAAATGCTTTGGGATATTTAAGGTTCTCTGACCATATTTTAAAATAAATTATAACCTTTAGGTTCTTAAGCGCCTTTAAAAATCTAGCAGTTGCTTGTGTATAACACAAAACATGGGCTTACATTTTTTTCCCACATGTGGGTTTTTTATTCAGATAAGTTTAAGATATGCTTTTATCTAACTTATGGAGACTTTTGAGTATATCGCTTCTGATTATCTGGAATGACTTTTAGTCCATATAGTCTGTAAGTTTATCTATTTTTCTTCCACAGGGTAGAAAATACCACCGAAGGAGAAGTTCAGTGCCTTAATATAACAGGAAGATGGATTTGTCGCATTCTTAAAAAGAATTATCCACAGAATAGGAAGGTAATGCCAAAAAGAAAAATTGTGCTTTACTGTCTTGAAAACTGACTGAAATAAAATCTTTTCCCACTTTGCTATGTGCTAGCTGTAGCACAGACTATGATTTGCTCTGTTTTATTCTGTTGTACCAGAATGTAATGGAGCTGATATATGCTGTATTAATTTAATTTTTCCCTGTAGAAAGAACAAACATGTTTTATGACTCCCCTGTGTATTAAACCAGAACTCATCTTAGCCTTAAATACTGCAGCCTAAGCTAATACGTGCTATCCACACAGGGAGAAACATGCACGGATATGAACAGCGCTTGATTTATTCAGAGATAAGCTAACAGACACATCTAGGCTGGTTACTCTCATACCATACCTACTGAAAAAACACATATGCTTTTTTCCTCTTGTTTGGATATTTGGCTTCAATCACTGAAACTTTATTAGCTGTTGTATGCTCAATTGCACTTGGCATAACAAACATTGATTTCTGCTTGTGTGGATAACATTAACTCTTGGATAGTTCAGTATTTTTTTTTTCTTTTCTGCCAGTAGCACCCAAGGAATTCATTCTCATGAGCTTTGTTTGGCTTTCAAGATAAGAAGCAGGAGGTGAAGTGGAAGACACTACCACAGGTACTCTCTTTAAAAGAATGTCCTTCTCAATTTATGTCTGCGTGCACTGGAGTGAAAGAACGATTTCAGTTTTGCCCTGCAGAGGTGAATTGAACTTGTTGCATAGGGACATAAACTTTGCTCAGTTATATCAGCCTAAATCCAGCTTGATCTTCACAGGACATTCCTCCTCTCAATTTGAATGTATTCAGGCAGCTTGTACATGATGGAAGAGTTACCCTAAATAATCATCATCATCATGGCCCATTTATAACAGACATATGGAGTCTAACCACTAATCAGGACACATAACTGAAGATAGGTTTTCAGGTGTTGAATTCATCCTTTCAACTTCCGTAATGATAGAAAGACATGATCTTCTGTGGCTGGAATGTCTGCAGGCTGCTTCAGTTCCATATGAAGCTACCTTTTTTATTTTGCACTGATGAGCTACTGATTCCTTGATGTGATTGTTTTGTATATGAGGCAGCAGGAAAACAAGAGCGCACGTTCCTCACCTGAGGTGCTTCACCCCTGTATTCCTCAAATGCTTCTTGTCGTCTCATAAAGGCACTTACACAAAATCCACCACGACTACTAACCAGTCCCACGCTACGCTTTTGTACAAACCGAGGTTTCTTATTAGCTTCAACAAAAGAAATCGCCACATTTCCAATTTAAGGAAGGCACAGCTCCACTAAGTGGCAGCACTAGGCATCATTAGTGCCAGCTTCGTTATTTTTACGTTTATGAGAGATTTAATACAAACTGCTGCTCGTGTGGCAGTAACAGGTAGGCCTCTTTTTCGCTCACAGTGTTTGATTTCATCATTTCCAGGACAGATGAATAAACTTGTGCTCAGAGAATCTAGGAGTAACCTTTCCAAATATTTTCACAGCTTCATACTTTGCAGAAATTTCCATTTGAATGTGAGTTTTACATATATTATAATGATATTAATTTGTGAGTTGGAAAACACATCATGTGAGTCCCCACACGTTCTTTTGGGTGCTCCCTCCAATCACTTTCACAGCTTCTCTGCAGTGCCAAGGTGGTCCCAAAGACTGATTCACCGTCCACAAATTAGGCAGACTACATTTTACGATATCCAGAGTGCATCGCTACTTATTTTATGTCTGTGTCCAGAACATAAAGATAACCTGTTTCAGTTTGTACATTGGGAGGACTGAAATACGTAGCTGAAGCACAATTATGACGCTCAAAAGCCCTGTTGTGTGCTTTACATACCCTAGTAGTAGGGGTTAAACCCTAAGATCCTAGTTCTGTTAATCAATGCACAAATCACTAGCGCTGTTACCTCACGTGCCAAAAGTAGGGAAGTTTATATTCTGTTGCCATCCTCACACATTGTAAGTAGAATCTTATATAGTAATCTGTAGTACTAATTTCAGTCATTCTTAAAAAGTCAGTGATCAGATTCAATATGAAGACATACCTAAGAGGTACTGAAGTCAAATCACAGCTTGTAACAAAGTTCCTGAGCAGATTCCAGTGCTGCCCCAGCTGCATTCCTGAAAAGCTGCTACCTAAATACAATGGCTCCATGCGGCAGGCTGGTGAGGTACCTGCACTGCTTTGTCTATGGGCTGAAGCACATTGAGTGCTGAAAACAGAAAAACAGGAGCATGTGTGATTTATTTTTTTATGCTGTTTTGATCCAGGAAAACCAGCATTAAGGAATTACGCCCAACAATAGTTCTTCCACTGTTGGCTGTGTTCAATTTTGAAACTGACTGAACAGATTTGCAACCTCACAGCGGAGAGTATTTACAGCATTATTTTTTTTTCTTACAACTGATTAATTTTCTAACTGGGAAATAAATAATCCAACCTAGTCTATTATTTTAATACTGAAAAATTTAAAAGGTGAAGGCATGGCCCTAAGGTGTATTACTCTTCAGAGAAGGAAAGGCAAGTGACTTTAATATTACTGTTGTTTATCGTTGGCACAGAAAACTTTGCCATGCAGCTCCACTATCTTCTTATACCATAAGAGCTAATTATAGGAAATCCCACATGCCAGAAATTCAGGAAAAAAACATCTTTAGTTGCAGTCTTGTCGTTCTCCAGTGACTTCTGTTCTATTCAACCTCAAAGAGCTGTAACATAGCACTGTAGGGATAAGCTTCATTTCCACTAGCGTTAAAACAATATAAATGTGCTTTACACCAAAGCCTAATATAAATAATAATCAGGGCTCGTGTTTCAGACAGAATAATGTATCTTTTTTTTCCTTCAAAACTTAATTCCAAGGGGGTAGGAACTAAACAAACAAAGCCACACGCTCTTCATTTTGATATATCCATGAATGGTATTTTCAGGCAAAATTGCTTTTGATGGTTACCAGAATTAAATTAAAAAAATAATAAAAAAGCGTGGCTTTGCAGCTCAAGGAAGATTTGTGATTAGAGGAGATACAGTGGATCCTTTGTGACTTTGTTCTCCATTGTTCTCCAGAAATGACAGCTATTGTCCAGTCTGGCCTCTTATATAAGAATGAACGTCAGGCCTCAAGTGGATTTATTGTCCACTGTAGCAAAAAAACTATGACTTTGCTACCACAAGGTGGGAAGGGATTATTATTGGTTTGTAATATCTGATAGGATTATGAAGTTTTGTTAGCATGCCAAAAAAGACTTCTGATGTATGTATGGAGGCTTCAGGTGGACTGCCACTATATTTTAACAGAAATTCAGTAAAATGTATCATAGAATAGGTTCTCGTAAAAGCTGTAGTTCCAGCCACATAAATTGACCACCTCTCCAGAAACTGACACCTTTGATGTACCCTAATGATCAGCAGCTCATCTCTTTTTAGGAAATACTGATTTTTCCTTCCTTTATACCTGAAAAATTCAGAGAAATGTAGCTTAGTAGCCCAAATGCCCTCTCCCATGACTTCCTCCTCACAAACACGCACAGTCACGCAAACAAGCTTTGAATAAAGGCCGCACTCTGAGACCTGGATTTCTTGAGCATGTGCATGGGTGGGTGCTACTCTTGCCACCAGCGAGGTCCCTGCCACAGGAGAGCCAGCGGTGTGTGACCTGTGCTCCTCCACACGTGATGAAACGCAGTGCCAACTGCAGAAGGTCTCTGAAGCGTTGTCACAGCCACAACAGTGCCACAGTTGCTACTGATTTGTCTTGTGCAAGGCATGCCCAGCTTTTCTGTTGGAGTGTCTTCCACAGGTTTATACTTTTCCTTATAAAAACTGCTCCTCATGTTTAAGCTTTCCCATCCCTCCTATTGTACTGTGATCCCTCACAAGGTGCCGTTTATGTAAGAAAACAGGTATGGTCAGCAAGGTGTCTGCTGACTGTGTAGCTGAGGCGTGTTAATCTATCCTGGAATGTGCTAATGAAACATGCCTGAGATATTACAGTGACGAGCAGCAGAGAAATGGGTGTGACATACTGAGGATGCCAGAGCATCTTGCTATTTATTTGCTGTCAACACTTAATGCAGACCCAGCATATGCTATTAAGAAATCATCTTTGCACTTGCATTTCATACCTATAATGCAGTAATTATACCTAGAAGCGAGGTATGTGTAAGTAGTATATACATCTCTTTTGTCCCTCTGTTTATCCAGACATTTTTCTATAGCAAGGAATAAGCTCACATGCTTTCAAGGCAGGGCTGGTCTTGAGGTCGTCTAGGAGAGCGTGGAGCTTTGGTTATGCATACTTATGTGGAGAACCTCAAGTTTTAGACACATACCCTGAGTAATTGAACAAAAGCAGTGGAAGAGCCTGACTGCAACGGTCAGAAAGGTCCTGGAAGAGCAATTCCTTAAATCAGTGGACTTACACTAGCGCCAGTTTCAACCCACTCTAGTAAAATACATCCTCTACGAAATAAGTTATTTGTAATAGACAGTCCACACAATGCCATAACAAAGTGATTTTATTGACATTCCTCTATAGTGATATGGTTGAATAGAAAGCACAGCCTGAGTATCATGTGACATTTTTCTGTCAATATAAGCAAAATCAGTCCAATAATGAGGACCTTTCCTGCCATTGACTTTATGTAGTCTTTAACAAAACCGTAACAGACATTTCTGTTAGATAAATCGGAAGCTGCAGGGAATTTGGCTAATGGTACAATATTTACTATACCTAGTATCTACTATCTACAGGCATCTGTTTTGCTACGAGAACAAAGGAACTACATGACTCACTAGAGAGAAAGTAACAATCCAATCTTTTGGACCTTGTGATAACTGGAAAACCTATCCCGGATTTAGTATATTGCAGTCATTTTTTTTCTTTTAATAACGAACACTGAGGTACAGCAAGAATAATTATAATAAAAAAGCACCGCATTTGTTGTAGAAAGATCTGTTGGTCTGCATTTGACTGAAAGTGTTTAATCTTGACTGGGAAGCCCTATTAGTAATACTATGGAGACAGGGCAAATAATTATTTCAATAGAAATTAAACAAATCTCCAGTCAAATTTGTCCTTCTGGAATTCCTTAAACTGTCACAGGATTAATAGCGAAGGATGAGTTTAACTTGTCCTCTGTGCGTGTATATTTTAGCTTATTTCTTACTTGATTTTTCATGTCCAAATCCAGTATCCTACTGTTTTCAACTAGAGGTATGTCAGCTATTTGTTACAGTGAAACTAGAACAACAAAACACAAACCCAACAAACACCCCCCCATCCCCACAGGCTGTCTCTCAGACTAGACTACGAACTCAGACCTTAGCTACAGTTCATTGAAAAGTTCATTGGCACTTGAGCAAACTGGGCAAAAAAAAAGTCCTCTGTGTCAGACCTGTAGAAAAACTCATGATTTCTCCGTTAGATGTAGTTTGGCCCACTCACTTCTTGCCTTGTGATAGCCATGGATCATAAAAAGTCAAGTTCTGAATACGCGTGGCCACATGATTGAAGCTGAAAGCTCACGTAACGTGCTGCAGACTGAAGCGAGACTGCATTTGTAAGGTTTAGACCTGATGCAATTAACAGTAAGGTATGGTTGTTTGTACTGGATCCAATCTTGCATAGCTTATGTGGTTGAACAGTCGGTGAGACTACTTCAGGGTGGAAGACCTACTGATGATTTAAAGTATCTGTTTTCATTCTCCTATCTTCAGCTTAATACTAGTACGGCAACAGGATTTCGTCAACATTTCCCTCTACCATTAGTACCGTCACAACAGTCACTTTGAGAAAGATGTGTGCCCTCTGAAACCAAAAGTACGAATTACCACTATTCATTGCTCCTATCGAACACTGCAATTCACAAAAGCTGTGACTGTCTGTTCCATTTTTCACTTGCATTTTCAAATCTATTGATGTTGATGTCGTATCTTAATCTGGCCACCACCATGTTTAAAGTGAACTGAGGTAAAGGAGCTGAACAGACTATTTCACTGTAAATCTGCCCTATGGAGCGTCTTCTAGTCTTTCCTGTGGGAAAACAATGAAACCAGAAATTCTGTAATTAACAGTCAGTGCTTTTACAAATGAAAATGCAGACCTGGGGAGAGCACAGATGACCATATGAGTGAGTGGCAGTATTTGAATCGAAAGGTGAACAAGGAAGGGTATATGCTTTGCATATGCATAACTACAACAACAAAGTCAATTAATTGCATAATGGACAGGTTAAATAACAGGGCAAGGGAGATGGGTTCCTCCCTCCCGCCTGTTAGCACCATTCACTGCCTCACTGCCTCCAACATTACGGTGCCACTTAGGTGCATGGCTTCCCCTTCACTCCGGACTGGGACCAGGTTCGGCCCACACTATGACGCAATGAATGGAGAAATGCATTGTGAGG
This sequence comes from Limosa lapponica baueri, assembly GCA_002844005.1. Taxonomy (NCBI): domain Eukaryota; kingdom Metazoa; phylum Chordata; class Aves; order Charadriiformes; family Scolopacidae; genus Limosa; species Limosa lapponica. The sequence goes on from KZ505925.1 coordinate 279,157, forward strand.
CGTCGAGCTGGATATCCTAGGGATGCTGTCAAGTGTTTGAAAACCTGTTGGGGTAGGGCATTTGGGAAGAGAAGGGGATAGGACTGGAATGATAGAATGCAAGAAAAGCAGAGTATGACGTTTTCTTTCTCTTCATGAAAATAGTCAACTGTCTTCCTCTATTCCTGGCTTTAGAGAAGAAAAAAAAAAAAAACAAACCTGCAAGGAAATCTGCACGACCTTGTTACTTTGATGTCATCACCGTCACCTAAGAAAGCAACCTGTTAAAAATACTAGACTGTGCGCTTGAAAGACAGCTTGGACGAAGGGTTTTGATGGGAAGTAGCTGGCTATGCAGTACATTTCCCAGAGCAGGAACACGCTAGGTGCTTGAGATGGCACCCGCCAAACACGGAGATGCGTAACACCTGATCTAGCTTAGAGTGTGGCGAGTGCCAGAACATGTCGTGGAGAGGAGTTTCAGGAGAAAGCATTCCTTGTTTCAATCGGTGGGGTTTGATGCTGTCTCTAAAATACAAACATCTTTTATTATGCTACAAAAAATAGTTTCACTTTTTCTTAATAAAATATAGATTTTAAATACTTAAAAAAATTTAACTATACAGTACTTGTCAAGATTGGATTTTTTTTTAAATTTTTTTACTATGTTAATGAGACAGCTCTTGATGCCCTATTTTCCTTGGCCAAAGATGGACAAACTAGTTGGATACTTCTCTTTCTTCTACTGTTAGAAGGCACCCAACATTTGACATAGTGCAGGTAACTTTATAACATCACCAGGAATAAAAATGAGAACTATACAGGAATCACTGGATTTTGGGGCCCAGTGGTGAAGAGGCAGAAATTACATACATTGGAAGATTTCGTTGTTCGGTCTCTCCCGGTGTGACTCGCTCCGATGTAATTCATGTGCGCGTGACAGACACTCTGAGAAAAAAAAAAGTTAAGGATTCCATCCCTACTGTGGGGCTGGTCATGTTGAATAGATGCCCGAGAGCTTGTTTGTGGAAATAATGAGCATCATTTTCTGTGTCTGGTACAATGAAGTGGCCTGTAGCTGCAGCCTCCGTATGCAACTGTAATATGAATACTCAATAAGAACAATAATAGGTACTATAAAATACATCCTCAGTAAAAGCCATACAGTAAATTGCTATAGAAGTGGCTGCAATGTCACAGAAATTGAATGGACGGGGCAAATTAAATACCCCAAATATTTTATATATCATTAGCAAAAGCTTGGAGTTCTGCTCAGAAACATGTTTTTGGGTCCATCACCTTTCAAATACCTACTGACCTGAGAATTAAAGCAGGAAAATGATCTAAAACTCTCAGAATGCAGTTTTTTCAAGTGTGATGAGTTTCTGTATAGCCACCATAAAAATACGTGGGGAAGCAGGGTCCAATTCTTTTCTCTGGAGAGAAAACTTACGGGAATTAGATGTGTCAGACAATGAACTGATCTCCTGATTTTTTCAGTTTTATGAAGCACGGCTAACACAAAACTACCAGTAACAAGCCCCCAAGGGGGTGTGGTATTTCATGTGAGCTGCTAGACGCTGTGATGTTAACTTCTCACTTACCTTCACTCACCCTTCACAAGTCTCTCACTTCGTATTTCATGCATCCTTTAACACACTGAGTGTCAGAAGTAAAGATACTTCGTACTTCCTTTTCCCAGTTAAGACAAACACTTTCAATCTGAGATTAGTCTTAGAATACAAGGGCAGCAAAGATTAATACACAGGAAATAATGAGAGCAGCGTGGTTGATTGTAACAGCCTCAGCAAAATCCATCCAAAGATGTTTTCCTTGCATTCTCTGGCTTCAGAGTTGGAATGCAAAGTACACCAAAGCGAAGAGGGTTCTGTCTGCAGTAACAAGAGCTAGATCCCTGGTTTAGTGGTACCCAATTTCACTGCAGGGCCTTTGGGCTTACTCCAAGAGGAAGTACAACAAATACTTAACTCAAAGAGAGTTACAATCCCCTTCAGTCCTCACAAGCACCCTCATTCACTGCAGCTTCTCTTTTAATAGACCCTAGACTAAAACCTTCTGTCTACAACCACTCTTGAGGTTACGGAGATTTGCACTGAACAAGAAAAGAAAAATGACAGAACTGAAAACCGCCCCCAGCAACCATAGATTAGCCCAGCCTGACAGAAAATAAATGGCTTCTGACACAGGGGATGGGATTGTCTAGACTTCTCATTTGGAATGGAACATTTTAAACATCAGAAAACAAAGATCTGGTAAACACAACCCAAGGGTATTCATAAGAGTAGAACATTCTTCTTATTTCCCCTTTTCCTTGTCATGTACAATACTAAGGTAAGGGAGCCTTGTCCTTTATGCTACATAAGACATCCTTCTTGAGCGTGCACAACCTTGTGCTTCTTGTGTGGTAAACATTACAATGGAGATGCCCCTCCCAATATCTCTGAAGTGCAAGTTCTCTCCAGTACTGGCAAGTAACAATCATAACAATCGCTGTTATGCTTTGCATTGCGTCACAGGTTGGTTTTTTTAGTTTTTGAAGGTCTTATCTGCACCATGTATCTGGGCCAGTTCCAGCTGATGCAACTGATGTGGATCATGAGTTCGTATATAAAAAATTTCAGTTTTGCTCATAGGTGTCTCTCAGGTGGACAATACATAAAGGGAAGACAAGGATGGATGAAGATATATTTGACCAGCTCCTAGTACTGGATTCAATGGTTAAGAAGACGGGCTGTGAATTGATTTAGAAGATGTGGGCATATAAAAGCTTGGAATGCTTGATGAGGTTTTTTTTTTTATTTTTTAATCAACGTAGGTGGAAGTAAACATTTATTAACATTTGGTCAAGTGTAGTGTAACTTGCATTTGTATTTTCATTGTTATTAATGGAGGTATGTAGAGATATACAGAAACCTTGAGACAGTTGTTTTTCTATTGCATACAGACTAGCAGTCCATTGGAAACAGAGGATGAAAGCATGAAGGTTAGATCTTAGAGGGCGGCAGTTCTTCATGCACAGCTTTTGTCAATCTTGATTTTTGTTTGTTTGTTTTGTTTTCAAAAATAAAAACACGGGAAACCAAGATCAAATGATGGTGGACAGGAAAGGTGATATCATCAGCCAGAAAAACACCAGAAGTGCCTGAACCCCCTCATTCAAGTCCAAAGGTGCTAGTTTCTTCAACAGCTGTCAGCAGCTTTTCATAGAGCATAGAATACGAGGGGTAAGGTGGAAGATCCAAACGGTTGAAACACGTGTGTGCCCTGTGAAAGGAAAATATGCTACATGTTAAGCTTAATCTAAATCACTTGAGAAAATAAGAACTGAGAAAGCAAGCTCCTACTGAAGCTCAAGACATTCAAGTTCATTCAAGAGAAATAAAAAGAAATTCTGTTTAAGTAAAACTCTCAAATTCCACCAAAATCTGAGGTACTGAAATGTATATGTACATACACATGAATATTTCGAATAGAAGACACGAGCTAAGTATCAACATCAGTCTCTGCTATCCCTGCATTAGGTGTGGCAGGGATCTTACAGAGATCTTCATGGAGGAGAACGCTGGAGGTCACTGAGGAGTTGGAGTCTAGGCCCTGATAGACAGAAAACTCCACTAATTTTGGTTGCTTTGAGTTTTTCCAAAAAAGAAGTGCAACTCATCTGTACATCCACCATGAGCAGCTACTAAGTTTCGCACCAGTGGACAAGCATAATGTGATGAACTACACTGACAGAACGGGCTCAGCATATGTTTATAGCGAGGCAGAGCTGACTGGTAAAAGACCATTCAGGAATCTGCTAACTGAAGAAGGAAGGTTGCTGAAAACATTCCTGTAAGTCAGCTGTTGGCCATCTGCTGCAAGTCTGGCCTTTAAATGTTATTTATTTGTAGTAGCCAAGGCAAAAGCAAAATATTTTGTGCAGAGCAAGCTGCCAACTTGATGACCCTCTCCTTCCCCCAGTTCTTTCGTTATATTTACCCCCAGTTGGCAGCAACTTCACAAGCAGCCGTGGAACGGGTTCCACGCATGCCTCCACCTTGTTGCAGCTTTCCTGGTAGCGGCAATTACAGCCAGACGCAGACTGCGCTTCACGGTGTGAGGTGCTACACAAATGCGGAGCAAAGAAACAGTCCCTGCCCCAACAGTTCATCCACTTCAGCTGACTGAAAAAAATGCAGAGCTCATTCAACAATTGGGCGGGGGGTGGAGGGGCACATTTTCATTAAAATTGTGTTATTCTTTTCGGTCAGCTTGGAGTTTTACATGAAGATAGAAATACTTCTGTTTCGTCTTACTCCCTCTGATAGACATGAATTGACAAAACTACAGAAGGAATTGTAGCCTCAATGGCTAACAATCTCTACGCTTCTGGCCCCCAGTATTTTTAGAAGCCGTGAAGTTGTTTTACTTTTAGCTTTTCTATCTCATACTTTAATTCAATTTTATTTCTTCAAAGCTGAAGCAGAAGACGGAGCTACCTTGGAGAAAGTATCTGAAACCGTGCTAGTCCTATCTCTCAGGCCACCCACAAAGTGAGAAAAACATGATACTGGTAGATGGGCTGGCCTGAGACTTGCAGATTCAGAGGGAGAGTTTTATCAAGCACCAATGGTGAATCATTAAAAGCAATCAGGCAACTGAAATAGCCAGAGGCATGTAATCTTCACTGCATCACAGAATTTCAATTAGGGGAGCTTTTATCATTCTTTTCCCCCCCTCTGAATGAAGATTTGTTAGCTGGTCACTCTCAGGGAGAGTGTACAATAAATACAGAATTTGTGGAAATGAGCTGGGAACACGCGTGAGTTAGTGAAAGAGGAACATTAATAAAGCCATTATTTAATATGTCTCTTGAAATTAAACATGGCAGCTCATGTGTATTATCCATCAGTAGCCCTGCACTGTTCATTGTTATCTCAGCAATCTTTGGCAGCGTTGTTTCTACAACCCATTGCCAATACATATCAACCACTGGGAGTTAATTAACTGAAGGATTCCCGTAGTCCATTCAGAACCTGTTTATCATAGGCAAGACAGCACCATTCAGAGCCAGCCGGTCTCGAGGAGCTCAGCTGCCCGGCTCCAGAACTGGAAGCAGAAAAGTCATGGTGGCTCAGGTGTGGATTCTGCTAATATAACTTTGCTGAACCTAATGTAACATCTCTGTATGGTACTTAACCGTGGCATATTTAACTGTAGGAGACCACAGCATCTCAGACATTGCTGTCACGCATCCTATTGTGTGGGGCAGACGTATCCACAGCCACTGATGCTGGTGTTTGCTTTCTGGCAGACATTCATCTTGACTGATCATTATCCATCTCCTTTCATACTTGGTTATGAAACAACCTTGCAATGCTGTTGACTTTTAGTCACTCTTGACCTAGTCAAACTCAGAAAAAAGACCAATTCATTTTCCTATTACGAGGTTTACAGAAGTGGTCTCTTCCATAGAAAGTCTCAAGGAATTTATTGCGGGGAGAAACTATTACAAAGAAAGGAAGCAAAAGTTAACATGTTTAGCAACAATGAAGCATTTTGTCAAGCAACACTCTTGGGGCCAGTCTATTTTCAGTGGTTCCCAGTGACAGGACAAGAGGGAACAGGCACAAACTTGAACATAAGAAGTTCCATCTCAACATGAGGAGGAACTTCTTTACTCTGAGGGTGGCAGAGCCCTGGAAGAGGCTGCCCAGAGAGGTGGTGGAGTCTCCTTCTCTGGAGACATTTGGAGCCTTGTCCTCCAAAGAGGTAAGTTCCTCCTGAACTACAGTAAGCATAATCCAGGGGACACTTGGTGCACATATTGGGGAGAAAATACTACATCAGCAGTGCAAGAAACAGTCGCAGCAATGAGAAAAGTCCCTCTTCCCTTGATTAAGCCTCCTACCACAAAAGCCTGCCGACATTTGAGAGGGTGTTCAGGGAGTGAGAGGTCTGGAATAAGAATTAGACTGCTAAGAGCTTTTATGGAAAGGATTCTGGCTTCTCTAGAAGAAAATGCAAGATAAAGTCATGTAAACCAACTCTGACCCTCACATGCCCTCATCCTCCAGTAAGTAAAGCAGTAAATGGACCACTTAAATTTTGATTCTTCCCGGCAGTCTGTCTTTACTGCTCAAAGCAGTTTTGGCGGGTCTGAACCTTTAATTTTGCTCACTGTTCATGGTGCTGGGCTATTTCTTTCCTTTTATGAATTCTCTCTAAAAATCATAAGCTTTTAAGATTTTTGCATTCTTCTTTTCTTTGTCACTTCCTTTAATGCCCATAATGATGAGAGTCCAAAGGCAATAAGCGTGCGCAGAACCCCCTCCTATCTTATTTATAGCTTGAACCTATCAACTACAATAAGACTTGCATTTGAACATAACCACGTCCGTCGGGCAGAAACTGAGCATTTCTCCTTTTCGCCTTGCTTTCTTTAGATGAACCCACAAACCACTCTTTGATCAACCTCAGGACCCACAGGTATCAACTTTTGTTCCTTTTGTCTGTAAGAAGAAACACTTACGTGCTGCCTGGGAACCACTGCTTACTACATGCCTGTAGAGTTGTAGATGGTATTTCTGTCGTATGTAGAAAAGAGGAAAGAGAGGAGGGACAGGAGATAAGGAATGATAAAAGACAGCAAAGCACATGCACTCAGTCCATGGGGAAAGAAGGAAACGATGAGAACAAAGTTCTTTGTAGTCATACTCAATCGTTTTTTTAATTGCTCTATGGGATTCTGGGGTGATTAAATACTTGATCATCTAATAGAGAGGGACAGAATTCCCTTACGAAAGATCAGATATTTACTAGCACGGTAATCTTTATCATACATAAACTGCAGACGGTATGGTAGTAATCACTAACATTACTTTGCTGAATGAAAATCTCTTTTGATGAAAGGGTAGTTGCAGCTCAGCACCGATGGGGAAAGTGACCTCATTGAGTCAAATGTGATTATTTGAATCACTGGGATACATGCTGAGGTCCTTCCTTAATTGATACTCACACTGAAATAACCTTGGAGCTGACAGGAGTTTTGACCAGGTGCGGAGCACAACCAGGAGACGGGGCAGTGGCATTTGTAAGCACTAAACAGGTTTCCAAGCTGTGGTTTTAAGAGGAGGGAACTGTTGTTTCTCCAATAGCTATAGAAGAAAACATTTCTAGTTCTTTGCACAGGTTTGTTTTGGTCCAGGAGATCTGCTCCCACAATATCAGATGAAGCTAGAAAGCCAGTGTCTGTTCATTAATGTTTGGTGGGGAACAAAGAATAAGTTCTTGCAAAAATACTACTAAAACTGGTTCTGTGTTAAATATTTGCATGACCTAGGAAAGGTGAAGAGAGGCTTCCTGCTTCAGAAGAGGCTATAGCTGGAAGAATTCTCCATCCATCCCTACTTAAGCAACCAGTTACAAGAAGTAAAATACACAACTCCTTTATTTTGGGAGAAAGTTTTGCATATTAGATAGGGAGAGTAAAACTCAACCTTGATGAACAAGTGGTTGAACCTGTTACCTTTCAGTGTTATTTCATTTGACAAGTTATATCAGTTTGGGAGAAACCAGGCTGCAGGTTTACACTGACAGATGTGTAAATCCGGCAGTCTCTTTGGAATCTGCTTTAGGGTCACCGTCTAGAGATCTGGGATTAGAGCAGCATCGCGGAGCTGTATAGTGCTTTGACTTTATAACGTGTGTGGACTCAAAGTAAATATAGATGGGAATAATGTGTCTGGTACACACGTACACCCCAGAAATAAACCGCTGGTGTAATCTAACTCTTAGTGCTCTTACATGAACGTGTTACACCACCATTACCCTGTTGCTGTAGGGGAACTGGTACTGACGAACAGGCGCACCAATTTAGAATGAAGTTACCAGATTCTCAGCCTTCCTGAAAAAGTCTTGCTTATCCTCAGTGCTTTCAAGAAGCGCTCTAGGCGTTATGCATTAGTGGTTATTCTTCAAAAAGTGTTGCATTTTAGAAATTTGCACCATGCTGCTTTTCTGGGAATGCCACGTTGTTGTTGCAAATGCAAAAGCACAGCTGGTTTAGGTATTTCCACGTCTTTACTCTCTATAAGCAAATGGCAGTGGCAAACTCCATTGCTTAAGTGTAAGGACAAGATGTAAGGAAGAGCCGCCTAACTACTTCAGCTGTCTGGAGAGTCCTGGACTCTCCTGATAGAGCTAAAAGTCGTCTCAGTACTTTGTAAAAAGAACTGAAAACCCAAAGGCCAGACTAACCTATCCCCAGTGCCCCACCATCCACCTGGATGTCGGGAAAGCCAAAGGCATCAGCTCCCGTAACACCTCTCACAGCATTGCCTTTTTTGGGTCAGGGCCTAAGAACAAAGGCTAGTAATTAAGAGGTGCAATCCACACCTAAGCACGTAAATGACTAAATCTGATCATTGCTAAGACATGAGAAAGCTGGTTGTTTTTTTTCCTAGGACTTTGAAAACATGGAGCAAGGGTAACTCTCGCTGTGAAACTGTACGGATTGTTAGGAGGACAAGGGAATTTGTTGTGGTTTATTTTAAACAGCTAAAGTTAGTTACACTCATATTGTATCACACGGGCCAAAAGGCCTACAGGATATGACATATGACCTTTATTTTAGCCTCTAAATCTAAGTAAATACGTAAGTAAATCTAAATAAACATGAGCAATCCATAATCAGGCATTTAAAAAAAGTTTCAAATAACATTTATTTAGTTGCTTAACTAAGGATTTAGGGAGCCTCCAGGTTTAGCCTGTGTGTTTTATGTATTTCTTAACACTGTGTATACTTGGCAGCACCCCATAATTTTATAAAAATGCAGGTAGTAATTCACAGTGCTCAAGCTGTGTTTATTCCCCGTGAGCAAGTGTTGTTTCTCTTTCCCCTGGCTAAAATGAATGCAGAGCTCTAAGACTTCTGAAAGGCGCTAACAACTTTCACCTGGAAAAGAGGCCTCTTTCAGGGAGAGCAACAAGTTCGGTGATCAGCCCGGCAAACCTAAGAGTCGTTAATGTGAATAACTCGGGGCTAAGTGAATCTAGGTCATAAGTAATGCCTAGGTTCACAAAGAAAGTTAAGCAGAGCAGAAAGAGGCCAATTACCTTTTCAGAACTCGATGGGTCAGCCCAGGGCATTTTCCCTGTGTGCGCCAAGGTCCACCCTCCCCTCTCGCCCCTTTCCATCCCAGAAGGAGTGCAGAGAGCTCCGCAGAAACACTGCACCAGTCTGCGAGTTCCACTTGCTGCCTGGCTGCAGGCAGGAATGCCCTCAGTCAGCTCTGAAACCCTTACATAGAACCAGACTATATATATATATATGTATGCTGCAAAAGGAGGATCAAGCCTACGCCTACCAAGCTCTCGGGCTTTCTTTCCACATTGCTGGCTGCAGCTCAGAGGGCATGAATCACCTCACTGACCTTACGTGTTTTCATCTGGTTTTAAATCTCAGTGCCTACATCTAGCTTTTGTGCAGGCTCTAGTTCTCCATATAGTCTCTGTGGAGTCTTTAGGGTTGATGGACATCAATCAGAATGTACCAGGTGCGATTCAACTCAGCTATTTTCAAAGCCTGTGTTCAGGTGAGGTGAATTGAGCCTTAAAAACACAATTACTTCCCTTTTCCTGACTTTCCAGGGAGTCCATGTAAGATGTCAGCTCAGAATGTCTGCTGATACAGTGCCCTGGTCCAGCTCCTGCATCTCCCCGCTGCATAAGCATGGGCTTGACCCGGCTTGTACCAAGAGGGTGACCCTATTTGGACTTGCCCTCTGCAGAGGACTCTGGCGGTCTGCTCAAGTCCACGTCTTATAGTATGCTTCTGGGTAAACAACATGGATGGCAAGTAATTAGAAAACTGGACCAGACCCAATGTTAATTGATTGTCCGAATGTATCTGCAAGGTCTGTGAGAAGAGATTTATAATCTGTGCCATGAAAGTAGCCTCCCTCGGACTGTAGCTGAAAGCAAATGATAAAAGCAGGAAGAAAGCATCCTTTTGAGGGCAAATGTTAGGTAAAAGGGTCACGTAGCTAAAGTATCTCAGAAGCGCAGCGATGCAGCCCCATGAAAAATGCTCTGTAATCTCAACGGGGCAGAGCCTCAGGCAACTGTAAGGACAGTCAAGAAAAGTGAGGAAGGACGAGTGCTGGTCACGGGTAAAGTGCTGGAGCAGAACTCAAAGCTGAATGTCTCACTGGCTGTGCCATGGCTGTCTTGGGTGGCCTGAGGCAAGTCAGACCTCCTCTCTGTGCCCCAGTCCCTTTGTTCTGAAAAGGAAGATGACCCCTCCTTTGGGAAGCACTGTGAAGTCTGTTGACTCTGTGTGACATTATGGCTCATTTGCTCCTAGCTGGCTGACTGAACTAGATGTAACAAATTGGGTATTATCACCACATGGTCTGAACTCCCTTCACTAAGCTTCCTCGTGATGAAAATGGGGAACCAGCAGAGCAAATGAAAGGATTACACTCAGGTCTCTGGCCAAAACTCAGAGACAGATTCTGGCTTTCATGGCTCTGTAAACTCACAAGTATTTTTACTAGTATTTTGAAAGTGAAGGGAACAGAATCAGCTGAGTGGCTCCTGCTGGACTGGATCTGTTCCAGAATCAAAATAAGAGAACCGGGTTTGGACCTCTGGAAATCTTTATCTTAACCATTTTCCAGGATTCAAAGTAGCTTAAATTGAGCTTGAAAATCAAAAAGGCAGCAAAAGAAAACACTTTTTTTTTTTCTGAATGTAATTACAGAACAAACTGATAATTATCTCTTTGCTGTTTTAAGATGTCCATGCTGTATCCATTATCTTTCACTGACAGAGAGGCAAAAGAAGTACCAGGCTCACCTTTCTCACGGCAATTCTCTTTTTATATCCTAGTTGGGACGTACCTTGGGAGGGAGGTTATTTTCCCCCATTTCTCTATACAGAAACGCCGTAGCCCATTGCTCCCTCGGAGAGCTGCAAAGCCCTCGTATGGCACGCTTGATGTCCCAGTGACAAATTGCAACAACCGCAGTCTCTGCTCATTGTTAAATCTCTCCACTGCTGCCCAGAACCACCGTATTACTATGTGGCCATCATGGTAACCTAAACCAAAAAGCAAGACAGAGAAATTAAAATCACCCGCTCTAAGTGGGAAGTGTAACGCTGAAATATGTTCCCACTAGCATGATCTCCTACGGAAAAGATCCTGACCTAACAGCATATCTTGTTCTTGATGAGCAGTCCTGGCTGTGGATACCATCATATTATTAACTCATTTGAAACTCTGAAACTCAAATATAGATATTTGAGGCGTATTGGCCTCTCACAAATCCCTTGGCAAGAACTGGGGCTACCTGCGTGAGGTATAAAAGACCGATTGCGATATGCCCCACAGTGTGAGTCCTAACGACTTCACAATTTTCTGGTTCCCAAATAAATTCTCTTTTGGATTGCAACAGCGTTCAACATATGGAAAGGAGTTTGCTACTGCAAGCCCTTCCCTGGCAAACTTCCCACCTGAGGGGCTCCGTGCCTTGGTTTGTGCTAGTGAAAGCCAGCATAAACCCAGGCTGAATCTGTTTCAATAGCTAAACAGAAAAAAACGAGGAGGAGAATAACTTGGGGGACCAGCTGTGCTCGCGGTAAGCTGTGTAAGGGTAACACAAAGGCTGGCAGTGAGCAGCCAAGACTTAAACCTTGTATTTTAGGGGAGAATACGTGAACCTCAGGGACTTTCCTTCTGTAGTGCAGAACTGGTGGATTTCACATTTATCCATCATCCAAGACAGCCTGGATAAATCAGGCTCAGCGTTTAAAGCAAAACCAGGCCAAGCATTAGAGGAGAAGGGGAAAAAAATCCATCTTGACATAGTTTAGGCTGAGGGGATGGTTAAGCAATATCTGTATTTTGTTGAAGTGTAATTGGGAACCGTGAAATTCAGCTCTTGAATTCAGCCAAGAGGGCTTGTGATACTACTTTCAGCGAGGCCAGGAGTTCATTCACAGTCATCTGAGTAAGTAACTTTTAGATCTAATGCTGCAAATCCTTTTCAGTCCCGTTAAGTCGGTAGGAATTGAGTGGGTAAAATCTGGATAAGAAGTAGCAGAATCAATTTCAGTATTATTACATCTGTTGATCCAAACCTGACATCTTATTTTAATTCATGAGTTATTCTTCACAAAAACTTCCTGAACAAAATGTGGCATTTCCCTCAGGAAAGAGAGAAGGAAAAGATGGACCAAGTCTTTCATGTTTTAGGCTGAAAACAGTAAAAAAATTGGAAAGCATCAGCAGGCAGTTTACCTCCACGATATTCTGTGTTGTTACGCCAGTCATTAAGATCTATTTCTGCAGTGCCAGCTATAACCAGCTCCAGTTCTCTGGCATCAAAAACAGAGACAACCCTGGAGTCTACAACCTGGAACAAAAAAACACTGGTAAGCACGGTTTCGGACTGGAAATAAAGCAGATGCGATGTCTCATAAACCTATGGCTCTGACGGCCAGCTCTTTATTCTGAAGAAGTCTGCATGCTGACAGCTAACTTCCACCCTCTGCTGATAAACCTCTGCTCTTCTTCGGGGATACTGCTGATGTTTTGAGCTGCAAACAATGATGACACATGAGATTCGACCAGAATGAAACAACGTAAGTGACAGGACATAATCTGTGCAGAACATCGTTCATTGAATGCTTCTTCATTCTTCATTCTGACAAGTGATTTTGATAGTCAGACTGGATTTGTAATATGGACAATTTATTTTGTATTTGTTTTACACTGGAATTTGATTACAACTTTGTAGGAGTGCCCTCAGGTCTTCAGCCACCGAAGATGCAGCTGAGGTTCGCTTGAATTATGTGAAACCGAAAGCTTTAATGGCCTGCAGTATTCGCAGGGGGAAAAAGCCAGTGAACCATATGCAAACTTCAGTAAACTGTAGGGAGTCGCTTAGCCAGCCCCTTTTTACAGCAAAGGGCTGACCACGTCTGTTCAGCTACAAAGCCACCCTCACTGGCTTCAACCACCAGTAATGTCAGTGCATGACTGCTCAGAGCCCTCAGTTACCAGTACTATTCTGCATGTCTCTTATCTGCTGTTCCATTCGCCAGGTGGCCATTCTTTTGGTTCGTTTCCCTCCGTGACACAGCCCTCCACTTCTACTTGTGTTACAGCTGCTAGGGCAAGATACTTTCCAGTACCTGAAGGGGCTACAGGAGAGATGGGGAGGGACTCTTTGTCAGGGAGTGGAGCGATAGGACGAGGGGTAACGGTTTTAAACTGAAAGAGGGGAGATTTAGATTAGATACTAGAAAGAAATTCCTTACTTTGAGGGTGGTGAGACCCTGGAACAGGTTGCCCAGAGAAGCTGTGGCTGCCCCATCCCTGGAAGGGTTCAAGGCCAGGCTGGATGGGGCTTTGAGCAACCTGGTCTGGTGGGAGGTGTCCCTGCCCAGAGCAGGGGGGTTGGAACTGGGTGATCTTTAAGGTCCCTTCCAACTCTAACCATTCTATGGTTCTATGATAAGATCCAGGGACAACAATGGAGCAGCACCCATGAATACCAGTAAGATACTAGCTGACTGCATCCTAGGACCAACTTTACTGGAATGAGTCCCTACAGACGCAGTGTGTCACACCAGCTCTTCACTGAAGTGTACAGTTCTTCACAATCTTCTTTTGCATCACAGCAGGGTAAACCAGAATGTGCAAATGCCTACTTCTCTAACTATGTGAATGGAAAGCAATATCTTTCTTAACTCTTGATCGTTATGCTTCATCACATTCAGAATACACATTTCTTTCCTTTCTCCCTTTATGCTAAACACACCATATCCACGGTCCCTGTCTCTAGAGATCCAGGCACTCCAATTCCTTGCTATCTGTGTGTCTGTTCAGCTATTTCATAGGGTACCAATGAAGCACAGTTTAATCATGGGGTCAGCTCATCCAGCTGAGGAATGGAAGACTGCGGGGTCATCGTTTTGTTCCTTACTTCGTAGAAGCCACGGACCAGGGCCTCCGTTTGCTGAACCACCCCTCGTTCCACTCGCCACTTCACCATTCTCTCGATGTACTCTTTTTTGTTCTTTTCTGTCACTGCTGTATTTGCCCCTCCGGATTTCAACTCTCTCTCCGTCACCTAGGGAACAAAGATAAACAGCGGTGTAACAGCGCGTGGATCACGTTTTGTTTAAGTTGTGCTTTGAAGATGTAAGTGACAAAGATAACAGCTGTATTTCTAGTTCTGGACTCTTGGCCTCTTGTCCATTTGCAGCAGAAACAAAAAGGATAATGATGGACACCCCCTCAGCCCTAGCCCTGGCCTTATCCCCACTTGAAGCTGGACTCACCTTTAGGTTACTCCAAACCGTAGCAGCAATGATGGATTCAGAGAGCACCACCTGCAAGCCGTGTACAATGTGCCACTCTGGCCAGTCTTTTCATCCTTCTCCTCTCCTTTCCCCCTCTAGGAGCTGCAGAGAGGGTGACAACCGTACCAGCTTGCTACTTACTGTAGACGATCCAAGCAACGGTACGGGAAACAACAGGATGGGGAGGCAATCACGGTATTGGGACAGACACACTGTTTTGCCAACGGGAAGGGATATCTATTTGTCTCTTAGGCAACAAGTGTTACCCTTCCCCAAGTGCTAATTAAAGTGTTTACTCAGAAATGCCAATAGCCAAAAAAATTGTCACAAAATGAATACTCCCAATACACTGTCTAAACAAGACCTGTACAGCACCCTGCACAGAGGATGAATATACTCACTGTGGGATTCAGAGTTCTGGATCAGCCACCCAAACCTGAGAAGTGTTTGTACGGTGAATAACTTTTTTATTTTTTTAACCAAGAGCTACAGCTTTTCATTGCATTTTAATGGTTAATTTAGTTGTCTTGTGTTACTAAGGCTTAACATTGAGAAGGGATTTAAGGAATCAATCTAGATTCTACCCAGCAAGCACACATTCCTCACGTCTGACAGAAAATAATATTTATCTTGCAATTATTTTCACGTTCAGTCTAGTGGATTTTAAAGGAAGAATGTTTTGCTCTCCTCTTTGGTTTTCTGCTGCTATAACAATGATGTCTAGCACAGATAGTAAATGTGCTGCATGAATACATATTCATAATTTGTATTATTTACATATTTTTTATATTATTACCTATTTATTAGCCCAACAAACAACACACAGCATATATAGTATTTAGGTCACTTTGCTTGAGGGACCTGTTGTAACATTATGAATTATGGAAACCCTCAATGAGTCATCTAATCTGTAGCTTTGTGGAGAAACAGCAAGAACAAGTAGGGTTGGATGTAATGAGTTAGGAATTCTTAGCTGGTTCGGGTTAAATTCCCAAATGTAGATCACTGCATCACCATTATACAAGCAAGGCTGCATCGGTCCAGCCCAGCTGCCATGCTATATTCTTCAAGACTGTGAGGCATTAAGAAACATCTGTCCAAGCCACTAAATATTGTCTAGCTTTAAGCATGACAGTAAGTCCAGATGTTCTAAATCTCCTGCAAGACTTCCCATAAACACCTAAACATGCTAATGATTATTTCTTCAACTTCTCATTATCCCTGTAATTTCAAAAACAATTAGTTACCTAGAATTCAGGCAATCAATAACAATTTGTCCCTGTTTTTTAATTTCTTGTCCATAGAGGCATTAACCACAGCTGCGAGCTATCATTCAGAACCAGGTTTCTCAGTAACAAGGAGACATTTCAACCAATCTGGCCCGTTCCTGGCGCAGTTGCCAGGGCTCGGAGACAGGCCCTATGGATATATAGAGCCTGGAGACAGGCCTGGAAGAACACTTTCTACTGAGTAAAAGCATGAGAAAGAAAAAGACACGAAAGAAAAAATGAAAGATGTAGTGACTGGTTTATAATAAGGTCATTGTAGAAACGGGACAAAAGGGCTGTAACCCGGAGAGCCTCTCAAAGAGCCACTATTTCTTGTTTCCTTTACCCAACCCTGGAAATCCAGCGTCCCAAATGTTAG
The DNA here is from genome assembly GCA_002844005.1 of Limosa lapponica baueri. NCBI lineage: Eukaryota > Metazoa > Chordata > Aves > Charadriiformes > Scolopacidae > Limosa > Limosa lapponica. The sequence continues at coordinate 295,159 of KZ505925.1, forward strand.
CAGAGCTCCCACTGTGATCTCCGCTTGCACGTGTATCCAGCAAAGCAATGCTCAGATGGCATTTAAGTGGTCAGATACTCTTGGCATGCAAGAATTTCCAACTGGGATCCATCTGCGAGCATAAAACGTGATTGCGATTTCTTCGTTATTTTGCTGTCAGCACTTTGCGAATATCAGAAGGGGGAAAAATCTCACTTTTGCTCAGGACTCTTGGATTCTGACAGTCGTAATTCACAGCGAGAACCATTTTATTTCCCCCATCACTAGATCTAGCAAGGATAGTGTCTAGGACATATGAAATAAAGTACCAGACAATGTATGAACTGGCATAAAAATCTGGCTTTTAGTGTTCTTTTGCTTTCATATCACAGTATCTACAACAGATCGTGATTTTCTTCTATTCTCTTTGGAGCCATCTCTTACCTTCCACAACAGACTCCTATGGAATTGTCTAGCTCTTTTCTTTGGGGAGAGCATACCAGGTAATTAGCGTGCCAAATGTTACCTTCAGATGCATCAGGGCAATTCAGGCTGAGATTCTTATTCATCTTTGTAGTCTTCTAATGTAAATATAAACTTGTCTCATCTGTCTTCGTGAATACGTCTGTATGTTTCTCTCTGTCTTTGTGTATTAGTCTTATATATAAGGCATATCTTCCAGGGAAAACACTGTACTGTCAAACGAGCGTCATGCAAGCTCTCAGCTCAAAGCCCATGAAAACCCCCTGCATTTAAGACTGTGGAAAAACAGTGATTCCTTTCCTACAGAGGCTTCTTACTTCAGTTCTTCTGCCCCATCCTTTTCATTTCATCCACCCTTGACTCTGCTCATCCATCATGACCTTGTACTACAAGCAGACTAAATACAGTTTGGAAAATACCCTCTGAAGTCTTCCTTGCTTTCTGTTACTGTCAAGCTTACAGTGGAGCAGCCCTTTTACTCTCAGGGCCAGAATCCCTCCCCTCAGAAACTAGTCTAACTCTCCCCTAGCTCTGTGGAAACTCCTCCTGTCAACTTTATTTTCTAGGGCTACAGAGCCACGCTCTGTACATTCCACCTGATCTCTTTGTTCCTGTTGACACTGTGTGTCTGCTCCTTACGCAAGTGAACTTCCATCCCTTGAGCTCCTGCAGTCCTTGGTGAGCTTGGTTCTTCAGTCTCTCTAGTTTTCAGTGTCTCCATGGAGGCCCTTAATCTTGGTCTGAATATTGCTTTGGGTCCCTCCAAGGCTTTCCAGGGACAGTTATAATCTAGCAGGGGTTACAACAGCAAAGAGAACCAGGGCTTCAGTGCAAGCCAAAGAATCCCACAGGAAACACTTGTTCTGGTTGCCAGTCTGCACTTAAGCCAGGGCTGTGACCTGGTTAAGGCTATAGTTACCCAGACCAGTTAGGTTAAAGAGAATTGTCTGGCTAAGGTAGAGCTGAGTGGTTGAAAGCGCAATAAATGGATAAATTACCTACCAAGTTGTTAAGTAGGTGCAAGGTAAGTAAGAGACATAGAATCTAACAGGGAGATACCAGACAAAGTAATGGCGAAAGGTCTTGCAGCACCTGCCAAATGTTTTCCTTCTCCCCTAACCCCCTCTCCCCCCATCCTTTCAGTCCCATCAGCTTTAAGTTACATTGCTCGCATTCACCGAATGCCACATCTGTGTGAACTACACCCTGGAGAGAAGGGCTGCACTCCGCTTCGGAGAATTCCTCATGCTCATCAGTGTGTGGCTCAATAAGCCTGTAGGGGGGCTGGTATTTTATATTATACACCCTAAGAATAAACATCTGCACTGAAACAGGTGGCTTGAAAGAAACAGAAGGTAGGAGAAGAAAATGTTATTGAAAGGCTAAAGGATCTGTTCTGACAGAAAGACGTTCATCACGCTCAACTTTGTCAGCTTCAAATTTGCTTTTCACGTGTTTCGCATAGCTGTGCTCACCTGTCCAAACACCTCCTCGTTCACTGTGAAGGTGAGATCCAGGATATCTGTGATGTTATTATCCTTCATCCACTGCAAGCTCTGATGGAACTCTTCATCCAGGTACTCTAAGTCGCTTAAATCACACGGCCTGATTGCGAGGCAAGAAAAAAAACGTAGCTGAACACACGCCCCCCGTGACTGACTTACTACTAAGAAGGCCAACAAATTTATGCCGAAGGATCCACCATTAAAGCTGGTGTTCCTTTGGTTTTGTTAACATCCAGGCCTGTGACACAGACCCTCTTCAAGCAGTTCTGCAACCGTCTGCAGCGCACGGCTGGGCTCAAGGCCAAGCCCGTTGGCTGCCTGCACTGTTTGCTGTCGGAAGGAGCACCCCCGGGGCTCGATTTTATGTGGATCTTCAGGATGCCCTGCGCTTGAGAAGCACGTGCTTACCTTCAGTCCAGATGGGCCCTGCCACGTTGTGCCTGGCTGCTTCCACGGAGCTATCATCCTCAAGGTGAGCACGCAAGACTGACATAAGGCAGACCAGGCAGCCTAAATTTCTGCTAATAAGGAGTCGGCCTTGCTTGCTGCAAGGGCAGGTGGATGTTATGAGCAGCTGGTTTCAAATCCCCTAAAGGGGCCATAAGGAGGAAGGGAGGACTCTAGGCTTCCAGCTGTTTCCAGACTAGCTCAGACACAATACAGATAGGAGCACTGGGACCCCAGCAACACTCATCGTTAAAAAAATAAAATTAAATGTAGTTAAAGAACTTGAAGGACTGTTAAGACAAATATCTTTGCTGATTTGGAATCATCCTAAATGATAAACTATTTTAGCTCTTTGTCATTTAATTGCAGTCTCGACTTACTACTTACGGCTACAAATTTTATGTACCTTGTCTCATTGCAGTCTATTAATTAAAGAGGGACAGATTGTCAATTAAAGTTAACCTTATAAACCTGACGCTGAAAGTAATGTATTAGCGGTAGCTTCTGCTTACCAGTGTTAAAGGCAGAAGACAACTAATACAAAACAGTCACTGTTTATATCTACATTACCATTCCTAATTAATCCAAGCTGTGTTTAAAATTAAAGCCTACTCTATCAGTGAGGCACGAGAAATTACATATTTTTCTTAATATGATCCCCTCCTTTTTTTGTTGCTGTTTTGTTTTGTTCCATCGAAGATGCTTTGCAGCCTTCTACATATCATTTTAATTGCTTTGATAACTTTTCATCAGTAGTAAACTCTGGAATTACGGGTCAGAACTTTTCTAAATGTCACACTTATTATGCAGCTTTATCAACATAGTATTTACGAAGGGCAAATTCTTGGAGAAAGTAAAGAAAAATGAAAACACATTTGTTTTCTAGCACAGACCAACCAACCAACAGCGGGAAGGACTTGAAGGTCAGAGCGCTTGAAGCGTTTCCACGCGTCTGTGTCTCTAGAACTCAGTGGAGGACCCCTGTTTCTGCACGGTTTCTGCACGGCTGCACGCTTATACTTACAGCCTTAGCAGCGCTTTGTAGAACGGCCTGGTGAAGAAAGCATCGAGAAGGTACTGATGAATGAGAGCAAGGCCAAGAATACGACCGCTGAACCTGAACCTGGGACAGAAAATGCAGAGTAAATGAATTACAACTCAAGCCATTCAACACAGAAACTTACGCAGAGAGCAACTGGTCTTCGTTTCTTACATTTATTCATTTGTTTCTTTTTTCCCAAGCAGATACCTAACACCACCCCTCGCACCTCTGATCAATAATGGATCTCTTCTTGATCCATCTCCTACAGTACCAATACGTGCAGCTGGCACGCTATACACTCTCCTGGGCCAAACCAACAAACGCTCTGAAGACCCACCTTCTATGATCTTTAGTTGAATGTTCTGATACAGACTGACTCCATCAAACACAACATTTAGCCAGTGGAATACTGTAATACTCCACCTCACCTCAGCAGAAAACATACTATCAGAACAGCTTCAAAGGATGAATCAGTTTCGAACTGGTTATGACGCTTCCCAAGCTGGGGATTTAAAGTACTTTAAAAGGATAGCGAGTTGACTTCACAGGCAGGAAACTGAAGTTCAGATAAGTTAACTGTTGTGACCAAGGACACATACTGAAATCAGTTCCTAAAGCTCAGGCAAGCTGTCCCCAGACCACTTTCTTACTGCTGATGCTCAGCTGTTTTCACTATTTACACACTCTTGTGTTTGCTTCTGTTTTCCAAGAACAACCTCCCCTAGTCCCGCTCCAAGTATGCTCAAAAGAGCGTCCTGTCCATTACAACCTTTGACCTGTGATGGTAAGCTGTTAAATTTTTCTTTCTACGATTTCTTCTGTGACTTATATTATTCCATTAAATCTGGAATCATCAGTAATCTCATCAGTATCATCGGTAATCTCAGACAGAAAAACACAGAACAGGTGTGAGTCCAGGTGTGTTTGGTTGTTTTTTTTTTGTAAAAACACCCCCATCACCCCTCCAAAACGTACTTATTCATAAAGAAGGAAAAGAAAAAAATCCCACATCCCAAATATGAGTGCTCCAAGCCTGAGCTGCCTGACATCAGGGTAAAGTTTTATTCCACAAAAGACGAGAAACAGATCAAAAAGCCAAGAAACCTTTCCTTCCGCTGCCGGAACCAGCGCAAAGACCCCTCCTGCATATGGATGGAACGTGAGTCTCATTGTAATAAAAGCGGCACAGAACACCCGTTCAGTCAACTTTATTCTCGTGGGACAGAACAAGTGCTTAATATGTCAAACGGGGCACAAAACAGCCTGCTGTGGGCCCAATTAGCATTTACATCACCACGGGAGCTGCCTCCGGGTCCCCTGCATCCAAGAAAGGTGCTTATGATCTGCAGCTGACTGGTAACAGGAGAGTGATTATATTACCCCCTTACAGCTGGTTCCACAGCAGCAACAAAAGGCAGCTGTTGGGTCCGGTTAGGACCCGCTTCGCTTCACTTGTGCTCCGGCGCAGTGTTTCCAGTGCAAAAGCACCAAAAAGAGGGGGAGCTGACACAATAAAAGTACAGTGGAAGCCAGACAGCTCAAATCCCAGAAATACCGAGCCTGTAATCCATCAGTTTTACAGCACCTTCAGGATCCATAATCAACTCCGTTTGTCCTAAATAATGCATGTCTGCTTTTTTTGGTTTTGTTCTTCATCACCCTCCCTTTCCCCCATCCATCCTTATACATTTTGAAAGTGAACGCTGAATGAAAGTACTACGAGCACAGGGTGTTCCTCACCACGACGCTCGCCCCGTGGCTACTCGACTGTGCAGGGCTGGGCAGGCAGGAGCCATGTGGAGTAACATAAAGCTGAAAGTAAATTGCCATGAAAAGTCTCGGGGATTTTGGGAGCGCTCCTTCTGCTAAGAAATGGGTTGAACGTGTGCACAGCGTGGGTTTTCTCCTTGCTGCCTGTATCCCTTCTGTAGCACAGAGTCACAGAATGATATGGGGTTGGAAGGGACCTCTGGAGATCATCTAGTCCAACCCCCTGACAAAGCAGGTCGCACAGGAACGTGTCCAGGTGGGTTTGGAATGTCTCCAGAGAAGGAGACTCCACCACCTCTCTGGGCAGCCTCTTCCAGGGCTCTGCCACCCTCACAGGAAAGA
>KZ505925.1:307750-349106 GCA_002844005.1 Limosa lapponica baueri
GCAGAGCCCTGGAAGAGGCTGCCCAGGGAGGTGATGGAGTTTCCGTCTCTGGAGACATTCCAAACCCGCCTGGACACGTTCCTGTGCAACCTGCTCTGGGTGGACCTGCTTTGGCAGGGGGTTGGACTAGATGATCTCCAGAGGTCCCTTCCAACCCCATATCATTCTGTGACTCTGTGAAATTGCCAGCATCCCCTCAGGTTTCTCTAAACACAATCTCTCAAACAGCTACTTTCAGGAGGACTCCTTAGTTCAAGCACCCAGTGGCTCCAGGTAAATGCTCACACAGAGACACAGTTACAGCTGCATTTGCTCATCACTGCATCCAAGATAATAAGGCCCACGCCGAGGCAGCTGCATTGGCTCCTTGCTCATCAGCTGAGCTGTGTCAGAAGTTATTACTGCAGATACAGGACTGAGAAAATCCAGCTCTGGGACTTCCACTGCGCGGAGTCATGGCAGGCAGGCCAGCCTTGGTGTCGTGTGTTGGCTGAGCACCAGAGACTCCAGGCACAGGAAACAGAGAATTAATTTCCAGTTCTGTCTTTAAACTAAGGAGGAGACTAATAAAGTAGACAGTCTCTCTGTAACGAGAAATCTGTGCTGTGTCTCATTTTACCAATAACAAAGAAGCTCCATCAATGTAGCGTTTTGGAAAAGGAGAGGAGGAGTGTGGCCGAGTGCTGGAGCGGCTGCTCTGCCTTGCAGAGCCATCAACCTCATGGACCGTAACGGACAATCATCCTCCTCTGGGAGAAGCCCTGGCAAAATACAGCAGCACAGACGTGACTAACCTTCATCAGAAACCGGGCTGCTTGCAGGGTTTAGCTTCACTTGCCGGTACCACGGATAAAACACACTGGCCCGTAGGACCGTTGGCAAACTCTCCTCCAGTTCTGCCCAGTAACTGCAGAGGAGATGCAGACTGAGGTACGAACTATGGGGCAGAAGACTCTAGGTTTTGTCATTCCCAGATCCTAGGCTGTATTTTTGACTGGCCGATCCCAAAGCAGCTTCCAGAGGAGATCAGTGCCAGTACTTCATTTGGCAAACGAGAAAACTTAGACAGAAAAGTAAAATGACTGATCTAATGGTATCCAGGAGACAAGGGGAGGAGGCAGCAATGGAATCGCAGCGCTCTGAGCCCCAGCTCTGTTTTAGTTTACTCCATTTGACATTTTTTACTTTCTTACCTTCTATAAAACACGACGTAATTTTGTGAATCGGCTCTGGTTTCTGGTAAGCTCCTTACGGATCAGCTCAGTCAGTTTGATGCCAGCAAAAGAGCATTTTTATCGAGAGGTTTTGATTTCTCAGTCAAACTTTTTGGAAAAGCCTCTGGTGGTGAAAAGGCGGTTTGTAAACCTATGAATCAGTAAAGTTTTATACGTTGCATGATTTATGTTTGCTTTCCATAGCTTTGCCACGTGTTGAAACAACTAGTCAAGCTACAGGGGAAAATCCATAGATTGAGTCATCTGCCAGACAAGAGGGCCATCAAAGCACAAGTCTATTTTAGATCTTGGTTTATAAACCACTGAACACCTCCAACTTTTATTAATGCCACTGCAAACTGACAGCTCAGAACGCAGCAGACCTGGACCTTTGCATTGCCGTCCTGAAGTTCAAGAAAATTTTTGACTTTTCCCGTCATATAAATAAATTTTTCCCATAAAACTAATTAATTCCAGTTTCTAGTCTGTCTTTTCCAGAATGCAAGTCGTAAGTCAAAAGCTTCCTTCAATCAGCCATAAGACACTGAATTTTCAGTTCTGTATTCCTATTATTAAATACATATTCTTTTTCACAGAGGTTGGACGGGTCAGGATTTTTCTCATCCTCCGTAATTTTATTGAGATTTTGAAAAATATTCCTGTCCCAAGTTGGGGCAAACTGACAAACGTGACACTGCCCTTCTCCCTTTCTATACACTCAGACCAGATCAACTGAAACCTTCATCTTCCCTTTTTCTGCATTTTTAATGTAACACTAAGGTAACATACTGAAACGAAGAATAATTTCCAATTTCTAACTTTCAGAATATCCCAGGGAGGGACCTACACAAAGAGAAATGTCTTTTCTGCTCAAAAATACCCCAAATGAATTTGGTTGATGAAAACAATTCCGCTCTGCAAGCACTCCTTCTTTTGATGCACGAATGGTGTTTGCTAATAAAAAAGGGTGAGCTTGGGAATTTCTGCACCTGCTCTCACTGACTTCTCTTTACCTCACCGAAGTCTGCATAAAATGCAGTGGGAAATAAGGAGGGGCAAAGACGCCTGAGCAATACTTCATAGTGACAGCTCAGCCTTGCCATTCCAGTGTGGCTGGAAGAAGAGATATGAGGACATTCATCACTCCCTGGGAGCTCGTTGCCACTACAAATAAACACAGAATCCTTGCCCACCCCGCTGCTTCCCTGCAGGCCCACACGCTCAGAGACAGCCTGGATTTTCCCCTTTTCTCCTCTACCACATGCAAGGTGGGGACACTACAGAGATTTTCATGTGAAGCCTCCCAGCTCTGGGCAAATTTAATCCGCGATGTTGCAAAAGACGAAATGGCCTTAAGCAAGAGGGAAAAAAAAAAAGATGACTTTTGTAAAAAACCAGCAAAACAGAACACCCGCCTTTCCCTCAAACCAAACTGTGATGATGGAAGCAGTGCTGGACAGTATGAGCTTCAGAGAAGGGAAAAGGAGAAAAAAAAAGAGAGACATCTCTTCTTTCAACCTGTTTTATATCGCCATTCAGATCCTCAAAAGAACTTGAAAAAAAATCCTCCAGTAAGGTACAGAAAGTCAAGAATATAAGGTAAATATAAAGCAGAAACATTTTTTTAAAAAAAAAAAAAACAGCTGCTGTAGAAGCTCAGTTTGGGAGAGTGGTTTTTTTCTCCTTCACTTTGGTTTGCCTTTAATCTTACAATTCCTCCTGACCCTTAATAAATAATTAACCAGCTGTTGAGGCAGGCTCTACGTGATAGAGTTATACATCAAACTTAATGGGAAAATCAAAGTTTACTTAAGTACAGAAGGCACTGAGAGATCACAGCAAAGCAGCAAGAAGGCATTTCAGTAACATACTCTTTTCACATCGTGAAAGGTCTTATAAAATGATTTCAGCTGCGTATTTATTTTAATATGACTCTTGTCCCGAAGATTTACAATAGTGCTTGAAAATTTCTCATGCAAACATAATTTATTTAAAGTAAGATATTGCTAGTAATTAAAATTTATAGTGTAATGTAACATTAAACACTTTGGTGTTCTATGGTGCCTTTCGTCTAAGAATTTCAAAGCTGTTCAGAGCATCAGTCTACATCAAATGGATTTCAAGTTGATTACATACTAGGAAATCTCTTCAGATGGCAACTGAAGCAAAGAGGTCACCATCTAAATTTCAAAAACAACTGGATGTTGCTGGATGCCCGCTCTGAGCTGCTATATCTGATCTGATTTTTAAGAGGATGATTTTTTCCGCATTTAGCATAAACAGCTCCCTTCAAGATGGTTGCAAAGGTGGTCTTCTAAATTCAGTCCTCCTCCCAACACAGATCTACACAACTGGCCCGTTTTGAGCCCAAAACCCAACTCAGTGTTTCTGACTCCCTTAATAAAACAGGTATTGGGCCATGTGCAGGCTGCCTGTCAAAACAGTTGAAACATTAAAGAGATAAATGAGTAATTTGGGCCACAGATTCCCTAGAGCTACTTTCAGTCGGTGGAGAAGAGTAATCGCTGTTTGCAGACCTCCCGCTTAGATGCTGTGACTACATTTCTCCACTGTTTCTATAAAGAGCCACAAAATGTGCCTAAAACCATCCTGCGAGCTGGTCAGCATCTGAATACAACCCATTAGGTCATGAGGCAACTTGTCACTTTCTTTAAAAAGACTTTAACTGAAATAAGTCATTCTCAACGTAGCAGGATTAATAGAGCTTTGTTTCCTATAGATCTGTCTCTGATGGCCCTACATTACCACGCTGCAGTAGCTCCAGTTCCTCCTACACATCTCTGCTAGCACTTCCCACACTTTGGAATATCTCCAGTTCCTCCCTTCTGCCTCCCCTGAGCTTTCACAGCTCTCCCTCACGTCCTCAACCGACCCGGGAAGATGATGTAGCTGGTTCACAGCCCGCGCCTGTGATGGACCCGTCGGCTCGCTGGTGCTCACTGGGCAGTGGAGAGGCCAAACACAACAGATAACTGTGGAGCTCACCAGCCTGCCCTCGCTGAGGCTTATCTATCCTTTGCCCCAGCCACAAGTTTCACAAAGCTTTTAGGAAATTAGTATTTTTGAGACGTTTGCCTTCCTGTCAAATAGGTCTCAAACTGATTAGGGAACTGTCTGATGGGTAGGCAGGGCAATTGCGCAAGGCACAACTCCTAAGGAAACTGGGTTAAGAAAATCAAGCAAGCTCCCTCAGGAGAAAGGACAGCTGAGGTTGCAACATTCTTCGGTCTTCTTGGGTTTATTAAAACACAAAATGGGAAAAACAACACCCTGCATTCTTTGGCAGGCCCGAGACGGATAGTGATGGCTATGTGGTTTCTCGTTTACACGAAATAAATAAAAGAGACGGTCAGAGTTTGGCTGGGGGTGTACCCACACAGCGCTGCGCAGGCAAAGGCAGCCCGCTCTGCCCATGTGCCAAGCCTGCCAGAGCACGTAAAAGCAGCCCAGGCAGTGCCGAGCCCGAAGTAACCAGCCCTGATGGGAGGCAGCCCGTATTTTCTCAGCTCAGTGTTGCAGTAACCACGGCACTTGGCTGGGAGCGCAGGGAAAGCCAGTTCGTGTCTGCACGGGGAGCGGGCGCGACAGGCTCGCGTCTGCCCGCAGAATCCAGGGCAGAAATACACCCGAGTTTTCTGTCTGACTGCGTTCAGCAGCGCGGACTAGAATAGGAGGGGTGCTGGGGGGCAGAAAGAAAGGTTTTACTACGGGAACGCAATGAAGAAACTCCTGCCCCAACGCAGTTTGAAGTGAGGATTAAGCGGATGGAGCCCATCAGGACATCGCAGGCAGGAATAAATCTACAGCTTCTGGGAGCCTGGGCTACCGGGACTGAATACGTCCCCGTCTGTGTGGTCTTCAAGTAGGGTTCTGCACAAAAACATTTTACTCACAAGTCTTCAACTTTCTAATAAGGTCCTGCTAAATAAAAGTATTAAACGCCATTTAAAGAAACACAAACAAACAAAACACAACAGGACTTTTCTGAGACGGACACAGAATGCTAAGTATGATTAGCAAGCTGTAAATACCCCTAAGATAACTGTGACACTGGGGTACCGCTCGCTGGCTGCATAAATGTCACAGCAAGGTCCGCAAATGCCTAATTGTTAAAAAAACAAGCTGTCATTAATTCGCTATGAAAACACAGGAAAACATGTTTCAAGTTAGCATCTCTCAGATCTCCGAATGAACGTCTGCGAATGATTTTATCTGTCTAGGCCATCTGGTCTTGTGTGAAGAGACCGGGCTTCTCTTCGCATTTCTGGCTCTGGTTCTACGTTTACAAAATGCAACGAACTAAAAATTCCAAAGTAGGTGGCGTGAAAAGGATCGCTGGGGCGAGTCAGGTAAAAGACCAGGCGAGCCATCCGGGGACAAAAAGTCTGGTGTAGATGACCGTGCCGAGAGTACGGTGCTGTCTCTCCAAGAAGGGTGAGTTACACTGTTTTACTGGATCGCTCCTGGGGACAGGACTGCTGTGAAGGAAAACTCTGGCCCACTCAGAAGACGTGTAAAAGAGAGACTGGCTTTCCACCCGACCGCAGTTTGTGAACACAGTGTTTTGGGAACTAAAAAGAAACTTTTAGTTGTCACTATCAAATAAAGTACTCACAGCAGGGAGGGAAAGTTCACAAGAAAACACCGAGAACTGGTAGATTCTAAGTAGAACTTCTTACGTGATGTTAACGATGACAGGCAAACCATAAACATCTGAAATCAGTAGCCACACGAACAAATGAAACAGCACAGCTGATACTCCCCAGCTTTGGTGACAATGACACAGAAATCATCACAGAAACAAGGATCCCCTTTACCATTTTGCTTAGCTCGAGCCGAGTAGGGAAATACTATGGAAAATTATAGACCAAAAAAAGACCTGAGGAAAACCCCAGCGTATCTCGGCAGGGTTAGACAAATCAGTCTGTTACAATAAAGAGAGAACGAGCTGCAGTGAAGAGATGCCAGCAATTTTCTAGACCTCTTGAAAATGCACCATGGAGAAGACGGGGAGAGTAACCAGCGACCCACATGAATATTTGAGACCGTGCAAACTCTGGAACGAGATGTTTTGTTCCCGGAGTTTAGAAACACATCCACATTTCCGCCATCTATTATGCGTCGGGATTTTTTTTCTCTCAGGGTTGATTTACCCATCCAACCTTTTATTTATTTATTTTATTTATTTCTTTACGGTGGCAATGAGAACTACAATATTCAATCAGACCTTAAGTATTTAAATCAGTGACAGAAACCTTTCTCACCCCGGTGAAAAAGTACCTCTGTATATCCTCCAAGATCAGGCATCCTGGACCCCAGTGCTTCAGCGCCGCTGGGAACTGAAAGTCAGTCTAAAACCTTTCAAAACCTGTCAGCAGGGAGGACAGCGAGACGCTAATGCGGCGAGCTACTGGGAACCATTTATTAGTATGTGAGAACTCATTGTGATGGCGTTGCACTGGATGTTGCATCTCTAACTCGTGATAGAAACATTTAATATTCCCCTCTGCTCTGTCTCCCAGCACAGTGAGCAAAACCCGAGGATTCTTCAGTGACTCACTCTACTTCAGAGTAGATCGAAGACAAGAATGTTCTTTCTGGGCTAAACCATGTTCTTTTCACTGAAATAATCATAGAATCATAGAATTGTCGAGGTTGGAAGGGACCTTTCAGATCATCTAGTCCAACCATCAACCAAACTCTCATAAAAACCATCACTAAACCATGTCTCTAAGCACTAGGTCAAACCAGCTTTTCAATCCCTCCAGGGATGGGGCCTCAACCCCTTCCCTGGGCAGCCCATTCCAAGGCTTAAGAACCCTTTCCATGGAAACATTTTCCCTAATCTCCAATCTGAACCTCCCCTGGCCCAACTTGAGGCCATTTCCTCTTGTCCCATCGCCTGGGACTTGGGAGAAGAGACCGACCCCCCCTGGCTACCCCCTCCTTTCAGGGAGTTGGAGAGAGCGAGAAGGTCTCCCCTCAGCCTCCTTTTCTCCAGGCTGAACACCCCCAGCTCCCTCAGCCTCTCCTCACAAGACTTCTTCTCCAGACCCCTCACCAGCTCTGTTGCCCTTCTCTGGACCCGCTCCAGCCCCTCAATGTCTTTTTTGTGGTGAGGGGCCCCAAACTGGACCCAGCCCTCGAGGTGGGGAATATATATAATAATATATAGCAGCTGCCACCGCATTTTGCCTGCTGAGGTGGAGAAGGGCAAACTACCTTAAGAGGGGGTGTAAACTGTATTTTAGAATATATTTTCAAATATTCAGGCAAAGAGCTACACTTATTCCCTAGATCAGATAGAATGGCTCATTACTGGCATGGATCAAAAGCAGCTCTTCTGGCTATGAGCTTCGTGTACAGCCTGTTGCATGCAGATAAAAATGTGTATCATCAAACTTCTTAGGTCTAGAGAGATATAACTGCGTCCTTTCAGATACAGGGGGATTTAAAATAATTTTTTTTAAGTTTGAAAACGTGTGATATCTTGTATTTTGTGCGTTCAGCAGGCACATATGTTAACTGAAGGAAAAAGTCTCGTTCAATGGAGGCTTGCAGGAAAGGTGTTAAATCTCAGTTTCTCCATAAATGAGAAATATTTTCCAGTCATTATGTCTCTTTCTTAACTTGGCATACGTACAACTCCTCTGTGCTTTGATGTGCTCATTTTGGACTCCGAATGCTGTTTGTACAAAGAGCAAAGCATGAAATAAACCATTAACAGGGGCAGAACTGGAACTTTTAGGCCAGGGGGAAAAAAAAGCAGTGTATTTCTCAATTCTGCCAATATGAACAAAACTTCCCATCTTTGCATTTTGTTATATTTATCTCAGAATCACCACTGTTCGCTGAAGGAAGAGAAAATGTCAAATCATTTTGAGGTTTGTTTTTTTTCTTTTTCTAGCCCTGTTTCCTAATATAGCTGTCTCTGGATAGGTCTTGCAGAATTACTACACAGAAAACCACGCCAAGGGGATAGATTCCACAGAAATGATAAGCCCCACAGCACCACAAGGCATGCAGTTCAAGAAATGTGCAAATCTAACCCAATTGTGGCTGTGCGGTTTTCACGACTGACATCAAACTTCAAGCTTTGAAAAGACTATGAATATTAATTTTCTGTGACCCTGGGACTCTCAAAAAATGGATTCATCCATCTACGTTAACTGATGTCTCGTAACAGATTTGGGAACAGGAAAACAATCTTCACTTCTTGCATGTTAGAGGGAGGCGGCTCCGTTGGAATCATCCCAACAAGCAAATTTGAGAAACAGAAGTTTTAAGCACTGACTTTGATGAGAACAAAGTTGGAGAAAGACTGAAAACTTCAGAAAACCCCATTTCTCATGAACAAGTAACGACCAGCGAGTTAGTACAGTGCCCTCCGAGAAGTTACTCTATAAAGACTTTATGTGAGAATCGTACTCTCTTTGAGTTCTAAAAAGCTTGGTCCATACCCCATCCTAGCTGGCTGCACAGACTTCTGAATACAGCACTCTAGGGTTCCACGTGAATAGCTGAGATCAGTGGACACATAAAGCACAAAAACATTTCGCATGTCTAGATATCTAACAAGCCAATCGTGAAACCTATCGGGCTAATTATAAACTGCTGGTCTCAGCCAGTTATTTCCATAACGGGTTCAAGCACTTACTGGGTTGCTTATCTTCCCCTTGGGTTCTGCGATCTTGCCCTATCTACACTATTTTATGTACAAACCTCTTCATTCATAGCGTTTATTTCCTTCTGCAGGCCAAAGGACTTCATTTCTCTGTCCTAAAAAAATAAAGCCAAAAATGCCCAAAGCCCAAATAGCAATTATCCAAGAAGCCTGTACGGATACATATGGTTGGAGAAATGTTATCCTGAGTATCTAACTGCTACTGGTTTCTGAGTTAAACGCTAACAGCTATAGAAAAGCATATGAATGAGGTGTCTTTCTGCTGTTTTATATGCCCAGGATTCCTTCAAAAATCTGCCTCTTCCATGCTGAAATCTCTCAATGAGCAGAAGAACAAAATGAGGGGCTCAAACAAAATATATACCTTTTGCAGGAGAATTTCTCACTTAAGAAAACTGCAGCTGGACCCTTCACACCACCAGTATTTGTAACAGATGAGAGTCAGGGTCTGTTTCCAACACGACTGAGATAACAACTGCAACACCATTTCTGGAGAAAGAGGCCCGAGTCCAGTTTGCTCACGGCGTGGGCAGAACGATCTCGGGTTTGCACGGGCCTAAGTAGTCCTCTGCCCTGAGACCAAAACGCATCTTCACAAGTAGAGCCTCCTAACTCAAAAGTTTACCCACGCTGCCTGCTAAGCCAAACAGAGGTCAGCCTGTCATTTCTCCTTGAAAACTAGGATTGCAGAGGAAGCTGCAAGAGCTAAGCTGCTCTCTTCCTGCTGCTGTTAGCAGAGAAACGGTCTAATGCAAGGATCATTGTTAGCATAACGCTCCACTGCTGGAAGTGATAATAAAAATAAATAAATAATAAAATTCAGAGACCGTGATAGGTCCCAGCAACATCCCTTTTTTTTTTCCACTGCAACCTTAACAGAGGTGACGGTACAACCATGTAGTTGTTCTTGAGCTCCTGCCCACTGTAAACCAAAGCAAAGGAGGACCTGCTTAGACGACTAGAAGGCCATGTGCTCTTTGCAATTTAAAAGGGCCCTGAACTGCCTTCCATTTAAAAAAAAAAAAAAAAGGATCTCTGAGAGGAGCCAGTGAGATTGGTTAGACAAAGGAAAACATGGTAGGAACAAAGCCATGTGGCAGTATTTCTTTGACACAATGAAATCCCACAAGGGATCAAACGGCGCCCAGGGCTGGCAGCCCATGCTTCACTGAACCACATCTGAAACTATCAAAGGGAAAACAACTCCCAAAGATGGACAGATCTGGAGGCAGACAGAAAAACGAGGAGATCGCAATAGGCATTCAGAATTTTTGATAGAGAAACAAGACGGGCGGTTCGTCTCTTTGCACACGTACTTGGTGAGGTGAAGTACCTGCTCCCTGCCGTGCACAAGCAGGGACACTCTGTCAGGGGAGAGAAGGGGAACTGCTTTCACTGGGCCTTTTTTAAGGGCCTTAAGTAGGTACAGAGCAGCAATGTGGCTCTTGGAGAACACTGTATAGCTTCCAAACACAATGGTGCTTGATGTACAGAAAGACCACACCTGATACTCTTAGAAAGGGACCAAGGAGAGGAGGCCTGGATTAAGCAGAGCTTGTTTCCCTGTCCTTTTCCCATTCCCACAGAAGCACGCAAACGAGTCCCAAGTAATGCGAGCAGGACATTTTAATAGCAGGACCTCATCACAAGTCCTTTTCCAGAAGCCTGCTCTTGTATTTACACTTACTCCTTCTCTTTCTTCTCCCAACCTACTTCCCACTTCTTCCCAGGAGAAGCAACGACATTTGTATGTAGTCTAGTCTAAACTGGCAGCTTTTGTGTTTTGCATTTCCGTTTCTGTATTGCTTTAAAAGGATTGTTCAATTCTGCATAAAACGTCCTTACCATTCCAGGTGATTTTCAACAAAGGCAGACATGGGGCTGATCTGTACAGTGTACGTGTCGTTGGCTGAATACTCAAACAGCCCATAATAGGGATTGAAGAGCTCCTGAGACAGAAGGAAGAAGAATTCTCGGGAAGGGCCACTGTAGTCCAACCTGAAAAAGAAAAAGCAAAAAAAAGAAAATGAGGCTCATTCCCATTTGAGTGAATTACCTGGGTTTTGCCAACATTGGCTGCTGTCTGACACCTACCCCTGTGCAGTCAAGTGTTTCTAACGTGGTGTGTCTCCCCTCTCAAAACTTGATTCTGTGCCCTAAACAAGCCACGATGCTAAAACTTCACCAGCACTCAGGTTGATCTGGGAGGAATCATAACTCGGACACATCCCTTCAGTAGTTTCTTTTTCCTTGTTCCAAAGGCTTAGCAAATCAGAGGTACAAACTCAGCCTTGCCTTAGCTGGCTGGCGAGCAGAGGGCTACCTTCTAGCGAGTGGGTTTAAATTGTCCATGAGCACTTGGATTCACAGACAAGACAGCCCAGACTGAAGCAGAAATTTCTCTTACTCTCCTACACTGAGATGTAACCAAAGATACAACCTAGCCCCAAGCCTGTTTTCTTAGTTATAGGTATAACCTAAAGGTTGGTGCTGAACAAGACCAAGTCCCGATAGAGCTGTGTCTCTTAAGATAGAATGGTGATTCCTCATTGTTTCATCCAAGCTCTTCTAATTTTCTGATAATTTCCAATACCTGTGGTACACCTTCAGCTGTGCTTTGCTGTTGCATGATTTTGCTCAGTGGAGAGTCACCTTTTTTCCTTGGTTTCTTTTTTTTATTTATTTTTTTAAAAAACTCCACTTTTAAATCAAGCTGTTTCCAATTATTTCAACTTAAAAAAAAAAAAAAGCACCGAAAAAGCCTCATGAATGCACTAAACCCAACTGTGATGGATTTATTAAAAACAGATCACCCTCTATCAATGGCAGGCAGGTTTTTCAATCTGAAATAAATCTACAGGTAGCAACAGGAACAAATGATCTGTAGCCATATATCAGGTGTGCCAAAAGATTTTCTGAGGTGGGCACCATTCCTTCTACTTAACAGACGTAAAGTAAGTTGAAAACTCTGCAGCTGGATCAGAACGCTCCGTGTTATGTTTGAAGTTACGGAAACATAACCGCAAGGGGTTGAATGATTGATTTGTGCAACTAGAAAGATGACAAAGGGCAGGCTGGCCCATCCTCCTCTGTTTTACATCTGGAGATTCAGTACTTTTCTCTTCGAGCAGCTTTAGCTCTAGGCTCATGCGGTGAGACTCAAGCCACAACAGGAAAAGGGGACGGTAATAAGCCCACATGAACCACTAGTGCTAACCATGTAACAGATCTGGTTCAACAGATGTTAAAATACTGGGCTAAGCCCGACGATGGCTGGAGTAGAGAACTACAAACAACACCTGTCTGTATTCAAAAATCTCCAAGGAGAGATGAGGTATTTATTGCATTTCTGAGCAACACATTAACTCATCATAAAGCCTTCATAGTTCATTTTCAATGTCATTTTAGCTTTGAAACACGTGGGAAGCTGTGCCCATACGGCATCGTGTGGCCGTACAGCACCAGCTCTTCTTTTCAGTAGGGAATTGGGAGCCTGGAGTCCCTCCAGCAGAACCTGTATGAGCATTAAACAGCAGAAACCCTAGGGGAATGTATCTTCTGATGTAAATGAATCAGTGAAGAATGAATGACTTTGCAAATCAAATTGGCCTGTAATTTCTCCTGAGGATACCGCGCCACACACAGTAAAAAGTTATTAGAGATGTGGGGAAAACAACAGGACTTGGTCCACTGTCAGCGTACCAGAACGCTATTCCAACAACACAAAGTGAGGTGTTGCATGTTCATGCTTTATTTGCAAGCCAGAGGCAAAACCAGATGTGAAAGATGACCTCTGTTAAATAATATGGAATCCATGGAGTAGAAAAAGTAAGAGTTAAGAAAACCCCTGATGCTGAGGTCATTGAGTGACTCTCTTTGAGACTGGTGACTTCTGTTTTCCACTGGACCTAACACGTCCCCAGACAAACTCAGCTCGGCAGAAGCTTTTCACTTGACATGCCTCCTCAGAGCTGACAGTGTCAGCAGTTGTTGGACATCCCAAGAGCTGACTCAGAGCCTTACTGTTCTGGTACCTTTGAAACTAAAAACCTATCCATGTGTTTTTTGTTTTTTTTTTTTAAAAGAAATTTTATATGCAAAGCCATCGAAATATGATTGCCAGCCTTTGTTATAGGGAGCACTGGAAATACACACAATGGTCTTTCCATTATAAAAGCACGTGGATTAAGCCTCAATTACAACGTAGCTCTTGAGGTGAGCCGGGGTGGTGTTGAAAGGTTCTGTTTGGATTTGGAAACAAAAGGTCAGGGGCTGGCTTTAGTCATACAAGAATGGCTCATGGATTTGCAGGGCTGGCAGAAAGTCTCCTTGAGAAAAGGCTTTCTCAAGAAGGCCTCCTCTTACTTTCAGCTTCCAACTGGGTGAACTGAACTGTAAGGACTGAACAGCTTTCCTGTTTCTCACTTCCACCAGAAACAAGGAGTCCACATATGGATAACAAATGATCATTAGATGGCATGCAAAGGCAAAATTTTTCAAGGAAAACCAGATCCATTTTGAAGAGTTAGAGTAACAAAGGGGATAAAGGTCTGGTCTCTAATGACAGTCCTGAGACTGATTCAGTGTGCAAGCACGGGCCTGTAGTTCAGTTTTTGCCTTCCAGCCAGTCAAAATACCTATGGCAACAAGATGACATTAGATTTAACCACTTAAATTGTCCCTTTGAGACATCTAGATGGAAGGTGCTATAGGAAAATGAAGCATTATTGCTATTGTTATTTTTAACAATCGTCTGAGCTAATTAAGATGAATCACTTACTCAGAGGTAAAACACAACCGAAGAAACATTACATAAACAAGAGAGGCTCAGCCTTAGTCAACTCTGTGTTTTGCAACATAACAGCTACTTCAAAACCGATAGCATTTAGTGGTTCCCTACCCTTCCTCGCCAACAAACGTGACGTAGAGTTTGTTCCGCTGGAGCTCCTTGCGTGAATATGCCATTACCTGGTTGAAGGTGCCTTCCAGCAAGTGGTCACGTCGTATAATTAACCTGCGAAGGGAGGCAGAAATAGAGATCTAATGATTGAGTCTCGTGTGAGCCTGCGAGGCCGAAGATAAACAAGAGCTTGGTGGAGACACTCGTCCTCAGAGAACTTAATAAACTTGCACCTCCTGGTGCACGTGCTACTCGACCACTACGGGTTTTCAGAGAGTTGTTTCTTTAGGCTTTTCCATACGCCTCAAAGGCGAATTTCTTCACAATGCTGTGATTAAGTTCAAAGTGTTGCTCTACTGCTAAGACTCTCCGTAGCACCCTCTGTGTAAAAATGTGTATGACAGAGAGTGCTGTGGGTTTCCTGTGTATATGAGGTCACAGATTTCTGGATTTAATCCAGTGAACGTCCATGGAATTACTGCTTCTGTAGCGGGGTAAGCAAAGGGAGTATCAGCCTCTGTTTATACACCACACCTCTCACTCCCCTGCCAACCTCTGAAACAACTTAACGAATGGTACATTTAAACACCATCTGTGCAAGAAATCTTTCCTGCTCATGGACATTTTAAGACAGACCTTCTAAAATGTATTTTGTGCCTGCCTTCGACCCACTGAGCAAGACACCAAAAGGGATAACCAAGGGCTAGGACTCTCCAGCTCTGTAAGAACATTTTGATGATGACGTTTGCCTGGAATAAATTGCTTGGTTTCATACTTTTTTTTTTTTTTCCCCACAACAGATGTGATTTGGTAGAAAGCCAGCCTGATGCATAAATTCAACCAGATGCCCAGGAAATACCTTAGAAACATATAGTCCTTGGGCAAAGCTGGATAACTAGATCAAGCACAAGTAGGTACAGACTCACAAGCCAACTAACAAGACGTCTGGAAAACAAACTCCACAACCAAGCGACAAAGATCCTCAAAATACATGAAGAGAGGCAGAAATCTCTCTAGGTCAAACCCAGGAGGGCTACCAACACAAAGAACTACTGAGAGTTAAACCCACATGTACAGGCTAACTTCTGTAGGGTCATGCTCTGTTCCTGAGTTACACTCCTACGTAGATCCAAAGGATCTGGAGTCACTCCATCATTACAATGATGTAGCTGTTAATAATCTCTGGTGGAGGTTTGCCTGAACGGATGATTTTCCTACTAGCAAATTACAGGCAGGAATACCAACATCACTGTTAAATAGGTAGGGAATGGGAGTCTAAGAGAATAGGAATCTGTAAGAAATAAAACTTACACGCAAAAGCCTCTTGAAGGTCACTCTTTTGCAGGATATACTAAGATCTTATATACAAAGTGCAATCTCTGCTGTGTTTCCCACTCCCTGTCAGTGTCTTCATTTATGGATAATGACAAAAGACAAAGTGACCCCACGGTAGACTATCTGAGTGACTTGGCATAATACTTACTTAATTTTACCCGGACCTTGCCCATACCCTTTGGCTTCAAGTTTTCGATAGAAATTGCGCAGCTTGGCTTCAAAGTCCCTCCTGTATGGAGAAGGTGCTCTTGCACTTGCTCGCTGCAGTCCTGGAGGGAAAATGAACAGATTCCTGAAGTGCAAGGGGCTTTAAGTTTTTCCAAATCATACGGTTGATGTTTCCAGAGAGAAGCAGCTAACAAATGCGTTAGGAACTTTTTACAGGTATCCTGTGTGCTCAGTATTACTTTTGTTCTACCTGGCATTAATGGAGTTGTAAGTTCCTGTATTTTGGTGATTGCAATGACTTCCAGGGGCTATATATACTTCACCAAAAGAATTGTTAAGCTTGCCTCGTGTGTGCCTTTGCGTTGCCTCAGCCTTTGACTGTGATTGATCTGAACGGAAACTCAAGCATCGGAAAGGCAGGAGAAACACTGACATGCAAAACTCCCACTCAGGGTCAATGGTATTGAGGTTTTCTTTCCCTTTTTGCACTTTTAAGGGATCCCTCTTCTCTGCACTGTACAGGAGATCTCCTTACTTGGCAGGATTAAACGTCCAAAGCTCAAAGCAACGCTTCTCACTCCAGCCCAGCACCCTCGCCAAGCTGGGAATCCGGTTTCCCTGAGTTAATCTGACTGTATATTAAACACTTCCAGCTATCAACACAAGCCCCCTTTGTGGCATTGAGAAGGATTTCTGTCAGCAAGAAATGCTACATTTTCCTATTATTATTCACACATAGAGCAGATTTTTAGCAATTTGGGACCTGCTTTGTTTTGAAGTCTGCCTTCTCCAAGTAGCTGATTAGTCCTTTTGTACGAACAAGTGCCATGCTATACAGGGTCAAAGAATGGATCCATGAAATCCCATTTCCCTATCTCATTACAGAAGACAATAAAAACAAGCCCTTTTATGAGAAATCTGGCAGAAAATCCTCCACAGGAAGGAGAGAAAAAAAATAAATAAAGCACATTTAGTGGGAGCACAAAATATTGTGGTTGCCAGGAGGGAAGGACATTACTAATTGTCTCTGCTGGTAGAACAGAAAAGCGTATTT
This sequence comes from Limosa lapponica baueri, assembly GCA_002844005.1. NCBI lineage: Eukaryota > Metazoa > Chordata > Aves > Charadriiformes > Scolopacidae > Limosa > Limosa lapponica. Next base: position 324,127 of record KZ505925.1, read on the forward strand.
TCATGTGTCGCAAGGGATTCTCTGTGCACTGCATGTACACTTCTTCTGTTGGACTTGGTTTTTTTTTCTCCCCAGGACATAAGAGAATGGGTGTTCTCCTGGGCCACGAAACCAGTGGCAGAAACAAGCAAGGAGACAGTATGTTGCCGGAAATGAATATTTGCCCTTGTCTTTTCTCAGGAACAGGTAAAGACCGGTGCAGTTTTTTTTAACATTCTGTGAAGTCATGTTCTTGCCAAATATTTAGGTTTTTTGTCTTGCAGGAGACTTGGTTCTGATCTGTCCTGATGTCAATGTAGAGAAGGGGAACTGTATTTACAATGGTGTTCAACTCCTTAATGACAACGAACATTCTGACAAAACACTCGTCCTCCTACAGGCAAGGCTTCAGCATTTAACAAATTCACATCAAAAAACCTTTCAATTTTCCACAGCCACCTCCGAGAGTTGAATGTCTCTTGCCCATTCATTTTGTTTGAAACCAGGTAATTTAAATAGATGTTTAAAAAGCTCTGCCAAAAATGGGTTTCTTCAGATCACGTTTCTGTCGATCCTCTCAGAATGGCCACTGGACACAGCCACGCAGCGAGACTGCGGTGGGGGTTGTATACCTTGGCAAAAGGGAGACATTAGCTCCTCAAATTTCTATAGCATAAACAATAACTACAGAGACATACCGCAGCTGGAAATAACCTCCTCAGACAGCATGTCTTTCTGGAAAATATGTTTCCCGTCAAACCTAAGTTTAATGGGCTCAACACGGGAGGTCAGACTAGATGATCAAGATCATCCCCCCCAGGTCTTAAAATAGATGAGTCTTGGGAAGAAGAAGTCTTTGGAACAGCGAGTGGAGGAGACTGAACTTTACAGGAGTACTGGAAGTATCGCAATACACGTCTGATTTGGAAGCTGCTCTTTGCTCCTGTCACATAACATGAATGTGCTTCCATGTCAGGGAGTTATGTTTGGAGTCTGCCATTCTCTTATCCTAATCCAGGCTGACAACTGATGCTGGCTCTGAATCTGACCCTTTCTATTTATTAGGAGAAATACCACGAATGCAAGATTTTGTATTATTTTCCCCATCCCCTTTACCTGGAGAATTTTGGGGCGATGAACAGGGTGAGCAGCGAGGAGAGAAGCTGTAACCAGGATGGAAGGCAGCCTGCAGGGGTATGTAGGACATAATATCCTCTTCAAAAAGGCTGCATGGAAAAAGCGATAGGGAGAGATTTGGTTCACATTCATCACATGAAGGAACGTAAATATTCAGCATGGTGCATATTCTGCTGTGGTCATAAGTCTGGGTACATCTCTGAACTCATGGATTCATAAAATCCACAAGTTTCTTAAATCAGGAATGGTCACCAGCAACAAAGAAGAAAAAAATTGATTTTATTAAACGTTTCATGCTAACACAGCGGCTCAACCTACTGATAGAGAGTAAAGATGTGAGGCCACGTAGTAAACAGGGACAACTTCAACAGTTAGAAGAAGCAGAGATACGCGCATCCATCTCCCAGGTTGTTTTTCTTGGGTCCTACATTTTCATACAGCTCAGCTTTTTGACCATTCAGACTCAGCTGATGGAAACCAGTTATAAACTGCGTGCATTAGGCAGTGCTATATATATTTATACCAAAACCACCACGTTTTCCGTGTAAGACCAACGCAATAAAACAAGTCCTTATCTGTGCTGAGCAAAAGTAGCTAGGACCTAAAGACCAAGCTCCCCCGTCCAAATAAAAGATGAAGCCTTATCTACATTATCCAAACAACGCTCAGTGCGCTGTACACTGAGGTTTCCCTGGTGTGACAGGGCCCTGCGTGCGTGGGCAGCACGGCTGCGGTAAAACTACCAATTTCATGAGCAGCTTTATTATGTACTTGTACTGAGAAAGACAAGTTTTTTTCCTCTTTTCCTTTTTTTTTAAAAAAAAAAAAAAAAAAAAAAAAAAAGGAAAGAAGAATTTTTCCATTAAAAGCAAACATTTTGACCTGATTCTTATTTATCTGCTACTTGATGGTAATAGCTATATTGATTGAGCTGCCTGGGGATGGAGTTTACTGCACTGCTGGAGGCTGCCTCCCAGGAAGTAAGAGTTGACAGATATACTGTGGGTGAATTATTTTGGGTGACTAGCAGTAACAATGAATCCTATTCTAATTACATATGACCTGGGAGATTTAACAAAATCTTTTCAATTACACTGGGAAAGAGCCTGCCAGCTTCTCTGGTACCGCAAGTAATGACATTAGGCTTTTGATCAAATTGATTACCTCAGCAGAATTACTAAATCTGCATCACAGGACAACTTTTCAAGCCCATGTGTACCCTCTGTCCGAATGTAATGGATCTTCTCCCTGAAACATAAACAATACTATTGAGAAGAAAGGAAAAAAAGAGGAAGAAAACATGCCATTATGAAGGAATGAACGACACATAGAGTTATTATTCCTTGGTATTTCGCCAGTTCCTGTTTCTTTCCTTACAAAAATGGCAAACATCTTAACAGCCTGATTCCTTTTTTAATCTCACTAACAAACTTGCAAAAAACAAGAATCGATCTACGTCATTCCCTGCTCTGGCAGGGGGTTGGACTAGATGATCTCCAGAGGGCCCTTCCAGCCCCATATCATTCTGTCATTCTGTGATTCGCATTCCTGATCCAAAAGCAAGAGATTTTGTACCGTATTTCAGAAAACAGAGTGATACTTAGTCCTTCCACGCTCATGCGTAGCACTATAGCTAAGGTCAGACAGACATTTTGTTTCATGCTACAACCAGAATATCACCTTTCGTTAACAGAATTTCACATAATACCACCCCCTTTACCTCTGTCAGTTCTATCTGGCAAATAACACTCTAGCAGATACCTGATATCAATTGATCACACAGAGGTCATACAGTCCACGTGTAAAACCATACATTTTGCTGTTTAAATGAACGTTAATAAGGAGTGGGAAACGTAGGATGGGATCCCCTCAGCAGATCAGGACCATGGAAGATACACCCCAATCTGTCAGTGTGTTCCTAAAGCGCTGCAGCGTCCAAGAATTTTTATTCTCGTATGAAGTCAAGGATGTGCTTCAGTACCTTGCTGTACGGGGCTGCAATGTATTGCAGAATCAAGGCCTGTAAAAGATGGGCATTTGTCTCCTAGGAGTTTGCTTAAAACCTGCTGCTTGAGCATCAGATGGTAGCTTGGGATCACTGCTGACTTAAGGTATAATCAAAGCAATGACCCGGAGGCGAAGGGCTCAATATCCTGTTACAAATCTCATTACGCGCTGGCTAAGCTGTCTAGTCTCCATCACTAGTCAATTTTGTTCTCTGCTCAAAAGGAGATAAAAGCATCATCTGTTCTCTGAGAAATGAGAATCCAAATTACAGCTGAGAAAAAAAAATAGTCTGGAATAATTTGATGGTGAAGATAAAAAAAAAATTCTCAGTTACAGAAGGGTTCATCTTGAATACTGGGAGCATTTTTCATTCTGTCTCCCTCATTTTATTTGAACATATTCATTCCTCCAGGAAGGAAGTCTAATCCTTACACCCAAAGAACTCTTTGTCTGGCTCTCACAGGTAAACGAGTCAGTGACACTATCTGCAGAAACTGCACTGCAGGAACTTGAAGATCCTTCCTTTGCTCTTCCTTCCCTCCTTTATCACTCCCAGAGACACTTTTTACTGCACAGTAAAAACTAAATTCTTGGTCAAACTCCTAGCTGGTGCACACTGGCATTGCTGAGAGTGACTGATGCCAGCTTAGGTTCTTGGCCAAAACAATTAATTTAACCTTTGGAATTAGAATAAGTTTAAATTGTACCAGGTTTTGGTTCTGTTTTTTTTTTTTCTTTTTCTTTCAAACCTAACAGGAAAGGAATGGGCATAAGAAAAAGAAAGATACAATTTAATTACTTTGGAAAGTTCTACCATTAAGTCATAAGTGTGAAAGATTAAAGACAGGAGTACAACCTACTTCATAATGTTCCTATTTTGTTATAAAATCTAGGGTGACTATGTCCATGGCATGGGTGTAAATCCAACCATGAGGTAAAATCCTGGTTCTGCTGAAGTTACTGGAGTTTTGCTGCTGACTTCCATCCAAACACAACTTCAAACCTTATCTTCAAGACCAGGCTGGATGGGGCTTTGAGGAACCTGGTCTAGTGGGAGGTGGTTCCAACGCAAGGGGCTGGAACTAGACGACCTTTAAGGTCCCTTCCAACCCAAAGCATTCTATGACTCTATGATTCTGAAAAGCAAAGTGATAATTGTAGGTGAAGACAGATTTTCTGCTGTTCAGTGATATCTAGAGTGGAAATTAGATATGTCAGCATTTGCCCATAGTTATTTTCCTCCTTCTTGCGTATCTGTGGAAAATAACTCTAGTAACTACACAGATTCTGGTGGTCCACACCTACTCTTTAGTGGTGACAGTTCCATATGGGGACCAAATTCACCTTTTGTACCACATTTACTAGAATTTTTTTTTTCCCCACTGCAAGAAGTCCTTCCTGGAACTTGTTTCAGCAGTTTGAAAAAAAGCAGTACCTGAGTGCGTGGTTTCTGGCCAAGCTGGGCTGACGCTCCTGCAGCATCTCAAAAATGTTGGGTTGGCGTAAAAATGCAACAATCTTGTCATTGTAAGCTGGAAAAAGAAAAAAAAATAAATACAGAGGCTGTATCTACCTTTGAGGGGGCCTGATCACGTCACTGTGACTGTGCAGGGTCACTGCTAGTGAGGTGCAGGGCAACATGAAGCGGTGCATACGGTTGATGAGAAGTTCTAAAGAACGTCTTTGTGAGCTCTGCTTTGAAAAGAAAAGAGAAACTTGGCTTACCCAGAGGTAACGCCTCGTGGTGGTGCTGGTTTCGAATAGCTGTTACGAGACTATTGCCCGGCCTGGCCAACAGAGTAACTCCTCTGTTTCGAGAGACTTCGGAGGCCTATAAAATCAGAGGAAAGAGAAAGAATGATCAAAATTGACCATCGGTGCACATCGGTCAGTAACATCAGTCTCTCATCTTTACTTCTGTGTCCTTCAGAATGGTCCATGATGCCGACTGACTGAAGGACAGAAGCATGAAAATTATAGCTTTATACTTCAGCCAACTTAAAAAAGGCAGGTAACTCTGTGCTTCCAAATGGAGGGACACCATTATCCGCAGCTATCACACCTCTCCGATGCTGCAGCGAAGGCACCAGAATGCAGAAGTAAATGCAAGTTAACAAAGGGATTGCAATACCAGAAATAGAAGCTGAATTGTATACACTGAGAAAGAACTTAACCTGCAGAGCTGATAAGAAGAGTAGTAAGAAGGAAATTTATCGGTACTACTTAACCAAGGCCCTTAAAGAATGTCACTGTCCTAAACACAGTATCCGGTGAAGGGAATCACGTCAGGAAGGCAGACATTAAAAGGTGGGAAAACACTTAGGTATGAGGATATTAAAAGCCATACGCTGAGGTCTGGGAATCTGTCTTCAGTGAATCATTACTTGCTGGATAACTCTTTAGGGACTTGTACAAGCTGAGGGGAACACACCTCTCTCTCTCCTATGTGTTCCTCCAGAATATGGCCCCGGTGAAGCCAAGAGAGGAGCACTGCTCCAAAACCAGTGGGAGGACAAGATGAATTAGGAATTCCAATTGCCATTCTCCCGGGCTAATGGCTGCTCCTTTCTCACTGCACAAATTGTAGCGCTTGGCAACCACTTCAGGAAGAAACTGCCCCTACTCCAATATTTTAAATGCTTAGCTCTGCATCCAAGGAAATGGTGCCAACCCAATTTCAGTGGTACGGCCAAATGCCAGGTCTTCCAACTGGATATAAATGAAAACCGAGAAGCTAAATGTGACTGGCAAATTGCCTTTGGAGCACATAAAGCATAAAACGTTTACATGTAACAAGACGCCAGTCAATGCACTCGATACGTGTCAGTACGCAGGTTAACCAATGAAAAATCTTAATGATTCCAATTAAACATACCGTAATTGAAAACACAAAGCTGCTGTGAAAGTGCATGGTGAGTGTTCCGCTCCATCATTCAATTATGATTTCACTTGCAACCATTTTATATTGGTATGCATCTGCTGACTACTAGAGGAGTTATTCCAATTTCAGGGAGAACAGTCAAGCCCACAGCATTTAGTGGACTGATGTGCTAACCTTGCTCCAACCCTTCTCACCTTCAAAACCAGGAAGAACTTCCAAGCAGGTCATACACAATTCACTAAGTCCCTCTGTGCTGTGCTAAATCTTCTGCCTTTGTCCCTTCTCACACCCCCATGGGCCAACAGACAATCAAACTTTGGCTGAGCATCATTTTAGGCAGCTTTTGCCCTGTGAGCCAGGCATCCACCCTGACGGGCACCATGTGGCCTTTATGGCATTCACTCTATGCCATGGAAGGAGGCAGCTTAGGTGCGAGACGTGGCCTACAATCCGTTGCCACAGTTGGCATGAAGCCCTTGTGGGAAGAGCGGTTTCTTGGGCAGCAGTCAAGACCATCCTCTGGCCTGGGATCGGCTGGGACGTGTGGGACGGTGCTAAGGCATCATGTTGTGCTTGGTTTCTCCAATTCCAGGGAGCTCTGAAGATCAGTTGAGGATACTCCTCCCCAGCCCCTTGTAGAAGGGGCCCGTGTGCGAGTGTTGATGGTGGGGGAGTCTGTTTTTAAGGGTGGTCTCTGACTCATGTTTGGCAAAGACCAGTCCTGCGTCCTTGTAGATTTACTGAATGGAAGGTAGGAAGGGGGAAAGAGAGGTGTAACAGAGGAGTTAAACCCCTGTCTCCCACAAAGATTAGCACCAGCTGGTGTTTGCTCATCACCTGGGAACTGCACAGTACCTCTGCCCAGCCTGGGGTGGATCCTCCCCTCGCTCATGTCACCTGATTTTTGCATTTATTTTTTTTATTCCTTTTGGCTAGCTTTCCAGTGCTGCTGAGTTATTTCTCCTGAAGTAAGAATTCTGAAAAGAAATGTGTCTAGAGCCCATGAAGAGAAATCTTTGCTCCCCCCTTCCCTTCTCCCCAGTGCCGGTTTAACAGCTAAAGTCATCTTTAGATTGTAAGAATCCAGCTCTTATGTATGCACCTTAACATAATAAATCGCACACTCTGTGGAGCTGTACTTCTCTCCATCACCGTGATTAGGCACCACTAATGCTGCGCTTGGATGATGGTCCTTACACATCTACATCTCTAAACAATTTTTCTCTGGCAACACAACGGGAAAATTCCCAGCCGTCTAATTAACTTCCATTTTACTAACGCTCCTCTTTCCAATCTTTTAGCTAATATAGTACAAGTGATTGCTCCAATTCAGTGTTTAATCACAATCGCCTTGTCGACTTTGACTTTCTAATTGAATCATTTAATTTAGATTAGCACAGTATTCTCTAATTAAAAAAAGAAGAGTGACCCCTCTAATGATTTAGTGACCTGGTTCATCTAGTGCAGGGTAACCTGACAGATTTATGTCAGAGTTTAATCGCTTTGCAATTGATCCTGGGATGTCGCAGAGTGGGGAGTCCAAACTATCACAGGAGCCTTTCGATGATATAATACCCTTTTCCTGGGTTTTTATATCACTGCTGTATTTGAGTCCTGCAGTTTGGGTCAGTGAGGACATTATACACTGCTATATCCCAGTACCTCTTCTGCTTTTCTTGCTAACCAGACAACCTTGCCTCTCCCTTATGGGTGTCACCTTCCTTCTTAGAATAGAAACATAGAATTGTCTAGGTTGGAAGGGACCTTTCAGATCATCGAGTCCAACCATAAAACCTTCTTTTTCTCTTTAAAATCCCTATCCTGTAACAATACATGTTGATTTCCATTGCAGACAGAGAGTCCCTTAGAGGGAACGGAAAGGGCTTTCGACCTGTTCCATTGACAGCAATGGCAGAAGGAAACAAAGCACTTAGTGATCTGTGTTCTTTTTGTTATTGATGGCCAGTACAGCCACCTCAACTTTTCTTTCAAAAATCAGGTAAGAAGAATAGCTTCAACCACCTTTTTCCTGGAGAAGATTGATATCCTTAAAGAAATGCTTACTAAAGAATCGGTAGCATTTTTGTCAAATTTATATGTAACACCATTTTATATCAAGAATCTACTCAGGTGGACATCACAAGTTTTTACAGAGGTCCTTTATTTAGGAGAATACTTCAACATGAAGAAAAGCACAAATATTACAGATTAATTTACAAAATGGGTGCTTTCTTCTTGGAAGAGGGAAATGGAATATTATTATATGCACAGATAATTCTTTTTTTTTAAGCACAGCCCACCGTATGAGATCGAGGGGGAAAAGAGCAGTTTTAACCTCTGCTTGCCCTGTTAATAGTTGGGGTAGGCTTTGACTAGAAGTACTTGGAAGGAACTGCTGTGCAATTGCTGTTTCTATTCTCTACTGAGAATGAATTTTAAATGTCACAAAGCAAAGAAAACTGCCATATTTGAGAAAGCCTATGTTTATGTTCCAGTTGCAAGAGGGAGTTTTAAAAGTCCATCTGAACTACTAAAAATCAATTCTTTATTAGTATTGCAAGGTATTGTGTTCAACACCAAGGATTATTAGGCAGGAATCAAGGCTGCATTTTGATGAGCCAAAGGGACTTAGAAGATTCACGGATGTCATGGAAGGGAGGGCAGGAGATCATCTCTTTTACTTCAACACTACAGCCCCTGGCCAGGGAGCTCGGAAACTTATTGGTGACTAAGATAAAACTGGCTTCTGCACTATGTTTTGACCTGAAAGTATGAAGAAATGGAGACGCAATGCCCATGTCATCACTAGTTCCTATGGTTAACTATTCTCACTAAATTTCAACCCTGCCTTATTTTGGTTGACTCCATTTGGCTTTTACTATCAAAACTCTGTTCTTGTAATGCCTGTCCTCTCCTAGATTAAAGAGATCTTTCTATTACTTTTCTAAGAATTCCAGACATTGCAATTGCTTTCTTGTCTGCTGTTGAGTACTAAGATTACAATTTCTTAGAACCATAAGAACTTCTTTATGGTGACTCAGCTAAGAGCCATCGCTGAGTGTGTGAAGATGGGGTGTTGCTTTTTTCCCCACTTTGGCATCATCTGCCTAGGACTTTTGTCTGCTCTTTCCTCAACTGATCACGCAGTGTCCCTGGGAAGTTCACAAAACACTCTGGCAACTCCTTTTGGCGCTTGGGCAGGATGTCAGGTTTGTGCACCGAGGCGGGGGGTAGAGTTTTTTCTCTCATTACCCTGGCCCTTTTCTATACCCTCTCTGGCACCCACAAGCAACCATGACTGAAGCACTGTTCTGCTCTCCTTCGCTCTCCTTCAGGCTCACTTGAAATCTGTACATAACATTCAAAACTGGTGGTTGTCTTTCTTGGTCCTTCATACCATCCTGGTGACAGATTCCAGAGGCCACGCCACCTGCTCAGCAAAGAAACCAGCTGGACTGCAGACAGCCCACACACGGCCGGGACAAAGCCCCAAGTGTGTCCCTCCAGACATTGATTTATAGGGCCAAAAGCACATCCAAATATACTTGCACGAAAGGGCACGGAACATGCGGCTTTTAATAAATGGGCTGAGTTGGAAAGGGCTGACTCTTTTCCGAATAAATGGTGGGCTTTTAGGCACCGATCCAAAGTCCTTGGAAATCAATGGGAGTCCTTCCAACGGAGCAGCAGATTCTTCCAGAGGGGAAGCTACTGAATATGACAAGGGGGCAGAAACACTGTGGCACCTGTGCCATGGAGATTGTGAGATGAAGATGCCAGCACTGATGGCTCCCTAGACAGAAGTCCCCGTTTCATTAACTGATGGTGCCAAATCAGCAGCCTAGATGGAACAGTTTACAATTTCCCCAGAGAATCATTACTCAGAAGTATTCAATGCTTTTCACTCTACTTGGTGTTTTGGGTTTACTGCAAATTGTTCTTTGCCAGCCTTGCCAGCGCTTGCAAAACCAAATGTATTTTTTGGGCTTGGTCATCTGAGTCGCTCAGCAGTGTTTCTGTCTGACGTGGGGAATTTGTAAGCAAGCCCCAGGCAAACATGGGCCCAAATAGGAATCATCATGCAAGGTGAGTTTCACGTTCACGTCAATAATTCAGACACAATAGCAACACTAAACTGCAGGCTGCTGGCAGAGGGAAGATATGATTGAAAGGGACCCATTGATACAGTTCTATCTTCAAAAAATATATTGCTGTATTCACCCAAGGTAGGGAAAACCCACCCAAGCTACTTATGCCTGATCTGCCTTTGGTCCTGAAGTACTGACCTCACACCCTAGTCAGCTCCTGACTCCCTTTGGCAGTGGGAGGTGTTCAGACTGGTCCTGCTGCAGTAAGTTTTAATGTTAATTTCACAAGCATTTCTTCAGATGTTTTTCTGGAAGAGGAAGATCCCTTGGCCACAATTCATCTCTACTCCTATTCAGCTTCAATCTTTAAAAACCTTCAATGGTATGGATTTGCTGTATGAGGAATCTGATTGCTGGTCCTTTTTCCTCCTTAAATCCACCATCCAAACCCAGGATTTATGCTTCTATTAATCCTGCCCGCGCCCCTCAGTGATAAAAATCATCCCCGTGAAACATAGGAAAGATGTTTAATGTGATTGAAAGCTACAGAAGCAAAGCTCAACATACATTACTACACCTGCTAGGGAGTATATCTTTTCGGAGTACAGTGTCAGAGTGGGGAATGAAGAAACACATGAGGCTGCTGAAGTATCAGGCCACAAAAATAACAAGTGACTTGACTTTACTAAAGCAAGGATATCAAATACGGATTCTTCTTTTAAAATCTATTTTGTCATTATTTCACTTTGGTTATTTGTTTTTACTTTTTTATTACTTTATTCTGAAAATGGTCAAAATACAAACCTTCATTAACAGCAAGCTCTAAGATAAACCCTTCAGAAAGAAAATTCCCTTATTTCCTTTGGAAGATAAAAATCCTCAAAACAGTCTGTCTAAATGCATTTCAAAGATAAGAAGGGCTTTTAATTCTACAGAATATTGATATCAAAAATAACTGTATTAATATTAGTACAGTTACCTCTCCGGCGCTGTAGCTACGAAGCCGCTGAAGGTGTTGCCTGTGAGTCAAGTGATTAGGGAGACGACCGTTCTGCAGCGGGATCCTGGGATCTATGAAAGTGGTAGCACGGCTGTTGTGGTCAACGAAGAAAGACTGAAACACACAGGAACAATGGTTTTCCTTGTGAGAAGACTGCTAACACTGCGGTGGTATTGTGGGATCATAAAGTGATAGCCACTGGCAACTGTGTGTCAGAAATACCCTGTCTAAGTACAGTCCGTGGAAGGTATCTGTGAACGACAGGACTTTCTCAGCTGAAGATAGAATAGCTCTTGGAAAACACCTGAAGCTACATAGGTCAAAAATCCCGTCTAATGGCCATGAAGTAAACAAGACAGAAGAGAATGAAATTACTGGGGAACACTGCTTTACCCTATTGGGTGGTGCCAGAAGTCACTTGGCAAAGCTTCACTAGGGACAGAAACACTGAGCCAAATTTTGCAGTCATGACAGATCTAAACTCTGGCTTAAAATGTTTTGTTAGTCCCATGCTGCCTTGGTTATGGTGTGATATCCCACAGAAAGCTAGAGGATTGCCTCTATCCTTTGAAACATTTGTTCCTGAAGCTTTTTTCTGCTTCTAAAAGAACTCTGCTTGCTGCTTGTGCTGTTTAAACCAAATCTTCACAGATTTTGAGTCGAGACGGAAGGAACCTTTAGTGATCAAGTAGCCTGACATGCTGCGTTAAACAAGGGACTGGTTTTGTTGACGCTCTTACCTTGCCCTGCTGGTCCGTTTTTATCTCCCAGCCACGAGGAAGCTCCAGTCGGGTATCAGCAAACATATTGATAAAATTGACCAGGTCTCTGTTGTGCTGGTAGCGCTCAAAGTTACGAGCATCTCTACGGATCTTCAGAATCATATGCTTCAAGCAGGTACTGTTAGTGAAGACTCGATAGGCACTCTATGAGATGGAAAACAGACGTGAGGAAAACCAGTTCTGGTGTCAAAACAACATATTTAGTTATTTCATGGGACATACGCCCAAAGAACTGAAACAAATCCCCTTAGAGTTAAGAACCATTTCCACCTCATCGTTTTAATTTCATTTACTACTTTATACAAACACTTAGAAGTAAGAAATATAATCTGGAAAGGGAAACGTCCCACACGCTACGCACAGTTAGCTTGTGCATAAACCACCTTTCTAACACGCTCTGAGAAGACGGTCAGCTAAAACACCCCACACTCAAGATGCATGCAGTTGTGCCTATTTCATTGCTTTCATGGGCCAACAGAAACAGAGCTTGCGTGACTGGATGATGCCAGGGAGTTGCAAAGACAGCTGTGAACATGTCTTTATGCTGTAATTCAAACCAAGATGCTTGTGATAGGATTCATCAACTTAAGAGGACTGCAGTGCAGATGTCCACATTGAAGCTCGCTACATTATTTATGGTCACTTTACAGCCAGAGGATGGAAATAGACACTTTCAATTGTCTACTTTTGGAAGACATGAATCGTTTCCTGGAACTGAATATTTGTTTCTGCAATGACTACAAAGCAGGTCAGATGGAGACGTTTTCATGAGTCAGATGGACATCGTCCCTTAGGCAGCTACTTGTATCTCACACTGGGCATTAAATACACCTCGTGGAGGAACGTGCCCTGATGCTGATGCATATCTGAGCAAGCTAGTGCTGATCTGGTTGCAGAATAGGGGACAAAGTGAACTATATTTGTTGCCACGGTGTATTCAATGATAGAGCACCACAAAAAAGTGGTGAGAACACTTCTTCTCATCCACGGGCTGCTCTTGAGACTTTTTCACTTCAGGAAAAAAGCTCCTCAAGACAGGGTAGGAAACTTTACAGAAATCTGCAACCTTTCTGAGCATTTCACCAAAGAGAAAATGAGTGCATTGGTTCTGCTGATCAGCCCAAAGGATTTAATTACTCACTAGAGTAATAAAGGATCACTGGAGGACTCACGTCTCCAGTGAAGTGAGCCTCAGTGTATGCACCTGTAATCTGGCCAGAGAATCTGACCCAACAGCTTTGAATTCTCAATTTCTGTGTACTTTTAATGCATTTTAACCACTATAAGGTAATAAAACATTTACAAGTACTATCTTTATTATGTAAGGATTTATTGCGGTGGTAGCACTGAGAATATACCCTGCAGCACAGGGTCCCCAATTATGGCAAGGGTTGGTAAATGTTATGAAATCACAGAGATATGATCTCTGCCCTGAAGATATGACCTGGTTATGACCCAGGAAAGCTTCATGGCCACAAATTGCTAAGATCCCAGCCTACTCCATGACAGAAGTTGTATTTTGATCTAATTTATGATCAATGACTGTCTGAGTATCGCTTAGCTGCACTAGGGAAACAAAAATTGTAATGTAGTTTTATTCCTCCATGGAAATAAAATATTTGAAAAATGAGAGCCTTTCCCTTTTAATTCTAACTGCTGGATAATATTTTCCAATCCCAGCTTCACTGGCATAATTAATAGCCTGAAATTTTAATAGGGGCTTGTGGTTAAAATATTACAGCCGCGTTAAGCCAGAAGTTATGTGGGCCATTATTTCTGTACAAGTGGAATCTGTATGACCATTTGAGAAGACGTTTCAATACGTTATTCTGGCTCTCCTACTAGAGACAACTTTGTAAGCTCAAACCGAAGGTCTCTCTCAGCTTTTTTTTATTTCAGTGAGAAATAAAGTTGGGATTCAGTCTCTTGTGAGCTCTTCCTTACACCACTACGGAATCAGTTACTCATTTTGCAAACAACTCTGCCGAATGAAAATGATATTGCTCCCAGCTATAAATCATCGTGTATCACTCTGTCAATGGAAGAAATTATGTGCACTCCATAACCTAGGTTCAGGTAACGTCAGACGAGTTAATATATCCCTTCCTCTGCAGGATTTCATGGCTAATAATCTCTGGCAGATGCTTGGAGATGGACAGCTGGCTTCAACCCACAACGCGCCAAAACTTGATGTCTGTAGTTAGTGAAAGATCTGTGCGTTTCAATTTCTTTTCCTGTCAAAAAGTAAGGTCATCCCTACCCAGAAATGGCTGACTTTTCAAATATTCAGAAGTCATGTGCACATGCCTAGGCTGAACTGCATTCAAGATTCAGAAACTGCATCTGCTTGTGAGATTTCTCTATCTGCTTCCTCCTGGTTGACCTACCATTACATTTTTTTCCACTCCACACGAGCTTTGCAAGAAAACATGTGGATTTATTGCATTAATGAGGAAAAAAAAAGTTATTTGCATTTTTGAAAATTCATCTTCATTCTTGTTTTTTCCAAAATAGGAACACTGGGTGTGCAAACTGCAGGAGTTAACAATGTTTTCTCCTCTATTTCCCTGAAACCTGGTGGCATCTGTGTGAGATTTCTCAGGAACATGGCTCGAAAGGCAACAACCTCACTCCCTGCAGCAGCAGATAACAGAATCAACCAAGCTGAAACCAAGGGCTCCTGTTTATTCTGGACAAGGATAATGTTAATGAGCTGTTCTGTACCAGGAAATTCCTTGTGTGAGGCAGAATCCCAGCAAGAGTCTCCTTGAAGCAGCCTGCCTGTTGTACTGTCCCCAACCTGATCTGGTGCTCAGGAAGGACAACTGAGCTCCGAGTCATGCAATTAAAATTCACTGCGTGCTCTCCCCGAAGGCCCATGGTACAGCGTTTGGATTCAGAAATCAGTAGTGTGAGAGAGCAAATCATAATTACTCACATAGTTTGCGTGCAGCACAGTGAAGAACTCGGGATTGGTGATAAACTTCACAGCTGGAGACTGCAGCAACAAGGTGATTTTTTGAGAATTCACAGGAGAAAGGGAACCTTCCCTCCTAATCTCTGGACAGAAAAAAAAGGCAGCAGAATCTTACTAACAGAGTGGCAAGCACAGCCTATTATTTAACCTTTACTGAATGGCTGCAAAAGTGACGCTATAAAAAAGTTCCCATCCTGTCCAATGCACCTACCTTTATTGTGTTTCTGCAACAAGCCTGGTGGCAAACTGGTAGATGTTCTCCTTAGGGTTAGTGGTGCAGGGCAGGAGCTGGATGCTTTACGGTACTGTATGCTATAAAACTCCGTGTCATATAAAACTACTGCTGTCTCTAAGTATCAATGTGAACCACATCAGTTTTTACCAGCTGATGGTGTGGTTCAATGCTGTCACCCAGGTCTCCTGACTGGTTCCCCCCACCGCTGATTTCAGAGAGATCTCATTTCCCAGTCCGCTACCAGCCTGAGGGGTTCACCAGCAGAAAGCACTGGGGGCAAAACTTGGTTAAGGAAGCCCCCTGCTCAGCCACTCATCCATGCTGGTGCTGCGAAGGATGGCCCTTTACTTGTAACTGCATTCTTTTTGGCAAGTCCATGGTTTTGGGGACTTGTATGGTAAAGAAAACAAAACCAGATACAAAGGGATTATTTTTAATTTGTATCAATTCATGAAGCACAGGAGCCCAACCAAGCATTTGAAAATGTAACTCTGTAGAGGCGGGAACCCTTTGACCTTCTACAGCCACCAGAAAAATGCTTCCTACCACAAAATTATGGCTTGAGTGTGCAATTCTGGTGTTTCCAAGTACAAGCCAACTTTTATTTCCAGTCCAAGGAAACTGGATGCAGACATCATCAACAGAATAAATATTGATTCTCATTTTTTTCTTATTATCACTTTTTTTCCCTTTTCTGTTAGGCACATCGTATTACTTTATCCACTTAAAACTGCACACTGGATCCATTGCTGGAGTTAAACTGATTTATACTAGCCTAGAATCTGGATTAATGTGCCTAAATTGTATTCCTTCTGAAATTTATCATTTAAATTAAAAGGCAAATAGCAAATGTATCATATTGCAGTTTTTTCTTATTCTAATGTGGTTTACATCGCCCATGATCTTTTAATTCTTGGCATTTTATACAATATTGACTTTTTCTCCTAAAAGCAAAGCAATTATCTGTAGCAAACCCCATTTCCTAATCACTTAAAATGACATATATTATACTCATTAACTCTTCAGGGTTAAAAGAAAAAAGTGAATGCTACATAATAAACGGACCTAAATACTTACTGATAGCAATTCCTGTCAAATTACTATTTTATTATGTAGACTATGATAATAAATGATTATACATATTACAAGAAATGACTACATTACTTACTGTTTAAATACTAATAATACAATGTGTACCTCATTTCCATCTCAGAGCTAACAGAGAGGACTGGGTTCTCCCTGTAAGATCAAGTGTAGGTAAAAGCTCCCAGAAATCGCAACACCAAGGACTGCAAGGAAGCTTTGAATATCAAATACTAACTTTCTCGGTAAAAATTGATTTTCAAGCTAAAAACACCTAATGGATCAGGAAAACAAACAGGCAAAATTGAGTATTATTCTAAACCAGTTAAAAAAAAAAAAGAGTTCACTATTTCTCTGCTTAATTCTTCCTATTCAACATGGAACATTAAGAAAATTCAAGCAGATGTTGTGTTGGTTCTTTGCCTTTGCCAATGCTATTTACAGAGGGATGGCAAAAGGACGGCACGAAGTCAGCATCATTTCCAGCAGACAACGCAGAACACAGAGCTGGGTGGAACCGAGAAGGATCCAAAGGAAGAGAACAGGGCACTCATTTTGGTGGTGCAAGTGCTCAAACAAAGCAGATAGTTATTTTTACGTGTCCGCAAGTTGCGTAGTGGGCACCAGACTGATTGCTGGTGTTTCTTACCTGGAACAAACACTTGGGTTATGGTTTCACAAATGTTTTAGGAAAACATGAGTATGGCTACCACCAAAAAGAGAAGAACAGCTCTCTGCCCATCCCATCCTGCCCTGGGTGCACATTCTCCTCTTCTGCTTTGTACTGACGCTCATTCTCGTCTGGTCATCTAATGAGCCAGACGAAAGAAGGGATTTGGCTGTAAATAACATTAAGTGCAAGAAACAAGGTTATTTTTCAAGCAGATGAGCTCTCTGCTCTGGATGGGGTTCTGTCACGTAAGTTAGCGATGAGCAAAAAGACAGCTGTGTCTCCTTCAGTGGCAGCCTACACTTAGTCAGCTCATAACTATCACAAAACCGCAGCTTTAAAAACACAAGCATTTCATACTGGATGACAGGGCCACTGCAGGTGTGACCGCACGGGCAAATGTGCCAGCGTGGAAGCCATGCCCAGAGAGGATAAACTGCAATGTCCCAAGATAAAAATCACACTGCAGCAAAAAAGAAAACAGTGCCAGTTGTTTTTGCAACTACTAAGGTGAATAAAAACCAGATGCCTTTGCCGTTTTAATTTCAAATGGCCCTTTATTAAAGTCAAAATGCTTTGTCTGTCTTAGTAGTTGCTAAAAAAGAACGGAGGCCCTTTGTATCTGGCTTTGTACCTCTAGCTTCAGGTCTAAACCTTGTAGCTTCAAGTCCCAACCTCTTTCCTTTTAATTTGCTTTTGCAAGCCGGTAGAATAAAGTTCCAGTCTCCCGTGGAAATGCAGATTTCCCCAGAAGTGAATGCCACCACTGAGTGGCACTGAACGTGCCACTCCATAGCTTTTTTCCCCATACCTGAGCTTGGCTGGGAAGGCTCTGCCTCAGAGTCACTTCCTCCTCCGGTGGGGACTCTCTCCACCCTGCTGTTTACTACAGCATCATCTTCAGACCGCTCCGTTGCAATAGTTCGCTGGATATTTTGGTACCTACATACATTCAGAGAAAGGAACAACATGCTTTAGTTGATAGAAGAGCTTTCTGGTGCTTTCTACCTTAACAATCAGCACTGCTTTTGAATGATTCCGATACTTCAACGTACAACTGTAAGAGCACACCCAACTTCTCCTTTGACTGATGCATCTACTCACACTCGGGCCAATCATTACCACTAAATTACCATTACAAAAATAAGGCATTTTGCACTGACTAACAAATAGCTACGGAGGGTGCAGAGCAAGGAAGACTCAAAAGGTCAAATTTAGACAGGCATTTAGGCTACAGGTTGCTACTAGGCTCTGCTTCAAAACATCTGGAACCTAAAACTCCTGGTGGATCATGGTTCCTCCTTCGTTTAGTCTTACAGTAGCATAACCAATGAAGTTAGGATCAATCCTGTGATGCACTGAGTACCCTTCAGGCCTTCTTATTACAATATTGGATGCATAGGTTCAACTGTAAAAAGCTAAAGGCTATTAAGAGTGTTCACAAAATGTTTATTACGATACTGCACGTCCAGCAGTCGGGACACCTCCATTCCGGTAGGCAATATGGAGTGTAAACCAGTAGGTAGTGTCACCTCAAAGAGCTACAATCTAACTGATACGACAGTCACAGAAAAAGTACACCGCGTGAGCTGAGTGAACAGCAGGAGGATGCAAGTGTTCCAGCCATTTTTGGGATTGGGCATTTAGCTTGGGTGGCAACTAACTGCAGAACAAGTAAGAGGAAACACTACAGAGATAACCAAACTACAGTGAGGAGGGCGACAGAAGAAAATTCTGAATAAAACCCTGCAAATACCTTAAAAAACCTATACTGTCATTTCCATACTAATCACGGAACCAATTGCCGCATTTGTTGATGTCAATGGGACTGATCACCATCGTAGGGATCAGCCCAATTCTAAATACTTTACCAGACGAGGAATAAAGCATATTCCTGGTTGTGGGAATAACCTAGAGTGTTTTGAAACAAATTCTAGTTAACTTGTTCACTCACACAGACGGATGAACAAGATGAGACATCGAGATTTCTTTGCCTCTACTGGCAAGCTATGAATGTAAGTCATATATTGAGTAAGAAAAAAATATTTTAAATACTGAGAGAGAAAGAAAAGAGTAAGAAAGCATAAGGAGGAAGAAAAAAACAGAAAGAGAAAGGAAAGAAAAGGAAAGAAGGAAAATAAGCTCTCTTAATTATTTGAATTAGCTTTTACTCCACCCCAATATTTTTAATCCTTATTTCTGGATTACATTTCTGTACGTATATAGAAAGGATGGCTTTACTGCTTGTATTTAATCTGATCCAGCATTGTTCAGTCTCTCATCTTCCTGACTTACACTCTTCTTTCTTTCCTCAGGTCAAGTTCTGACTTAAAAATTTCACTTACTTTCTCTCTCTTTATTTGTTAAAGGACACTTTATTCCAAATTAGAAGTTAGTTGGGAGTTAGTTCCTCAAAGTGACACGGGATCACTAAAGTCAAGTAGTCAGCAATTGGCTTTTTTACATCTCTCAACAGACATCGTCTCCCAGTAGCTCACTGCAACCCAATCTTGGGCAGAAGGGCTGGAGATAATTAAGACAAATAATTAAAGTTTTAATAGATTTACGCTAAACTTTCACAGCACTATGTGTGTCTCCCAGTACTCAAAGTCATTTGAAGCTACGTTTAGTGGATATTTTGACAGCTCAATAAACAGCATCTTTAGAAGTTGGGGTTTTTTTTTTAAAAAAAAGAGAGTTCTGTATTTAAGTAACCATCCGTCTTTACAAGGAAGTTCTGACAGCAGGATTCGCAACACCACGAATTTACTCCAGTCTTAAACCCTCTGGTTCAGACCCACATTTTAAATTTTTATTCACTTGACTGCAGGCAACTGAATGAACTTTCCATTCCAGTACTTGAGGAGTTTTACAACACCCACATGCAACAGAACGGGGGGAAAAAAGTTCATATAATCAAGGGATATAAGCACACATTTAAAAAAAACCTTGTAGCTTCAATTTAATTAGATGGTAGAAAATCCCTATTGGCAAACCTTAAAGAGTAACACCAGCTGTATGCCAACAAAAGGCGACACTTTTCTTTCGGGTCTCAATACTATAAAATCATCTTATATAAATACCAGAAAATGCCAAAGTAATTGGAGAAAACATTGAGAGTGCAAAAGTTATGGGAATGCCTCTGGAAATTTCAGTCTGCTTTCAAAGTGATTTGTCAAAGAAATGGAGGTTTAGAAATACCACACTGTGGCTGTCTTAACTGATATGATTTTAATTTCTTATGTTACTTATTACCTTTTAAATTAGTGCAAAGACAGGTCTAGATATACTTATGCTGCAAAGCATCTCAACAACAAGGGCTTGTATCTGCTTTGCTAACAAGTAAGCAAGTCAGGTACTGCTGCAAAAAATGAGCAAGAGTCTTTAAAATAAGAAGTATGGATGTCTCTGGAGTTTGCCAAACACCTGGATTCCAGTTTTGCATTCCCTGTATCCTCAAGTGGCTAGTACAGCTAATGGGAAGCTTGGAGCACAGAAGGAAAGCAGGACTAGGCTCAATCACAGCTACAGAGGTTATTTTTTTCAAGTTGAATTTCCAAAGCTTTGTGGTTTTGGCTGGGCTGGAAATACCAAGCTTCCTTGTAATATTTTGGTCTTTCCATTCCCTTCCACAAATGAAACCAGGAAGCCGAAAAGTGAGTAGATTGGTTTAAAAAGAAAAATCGTCAAGTTTTTTCAAACTGCTAAGTGATTTTGAGTCCAAATTCTGTTTGAGGTTAGAGCAAAAGTTCAGTCTGCTGCTAATTCTATCAGCAAAGCCTATGTTTGCTGTTGCTTCACCTAAAATGATTCTCAGGTGTGTTTGCTGAAGACCATTTCAAATAATGAAGTCTGAAATACAACAGAACAGTATTTCTAAAATGACTGTTTAAACAAAGCCCAATCCTCCGCAGTGCTGACGATAACTGTTTATGAAAAGGGGTTTTCCTCTCAATCTTGAAACCTGGAGACACTAAATATCTGAAATTAGCATTAGGACAACAATAATTTGAACAATTATAACAGCCAAGTTGAAAATACAGAACTGACTTGTCACTGGACAAATGCTCAGAGATTTAATATGAATCTCTTTTACTAGAATCTTAGGAGAAACAGGAGACCTCCGTATTCAACTTCTCAAATCAACAGAGTTCCATGGCAGAGAGAATCCTCAGCTTTTTTCCTCTGTCCCAGGAAGCCATCACAACTCCTGTTTATTAAGTTGCAAAGTGTTGAGTCTCCAATGGGACTTGGGTAAGGAGAGACGTGCCCCTGCTGAAACCCTATATGCTTCTCAGTTTGTAACTGGATACGGGACTTCTAAAAATAGAGAGATTCAAAGAATGTCAGTCCTATTAACTGTCAATTCCCAACCCAAACCAGTGGTAATCAAGCCATAACCAAGAAAGGCAGGCAGCCAACGTGAAAACATGGAATAATAAAGTTTGAAGCAAGGTGGTCACAAAGACAATGCCTACCCTTCAGTTTCTGCTGAGATAGCTGGTTTAATGATTAACCTGCATTAACGGACAGAATGGTAAGTTTCTATGCGGACTCACACAAGCGTTTATTCCTTTCCTGGCTGTGCCGCATTTACATGAGTTCAACCTCAAAAAACAAAAATAAAAATGCTGATGCATATCCACCACAGAGCCTTCTGCTTTCTGTGGCAGATGACTTACTTAAGTGGCAGGCAAATAGTCTGAACTTTGACGTGGCCAAAATCGCTCTTACAGACAAACGCTAAGTGGCAGAGAAGTCAGCTAAATCCCCTGAAAGGATCTACATTAAACATTCACTTCCTTTAGTTTTTTTAAAAATATTACCACGGCAGCTTGACGCATTCTGAGGAAAGGTATAATGAAAACAAATACTCAGCAGGTTCTTTCACCTCCGCAAGACATAACACATTATGAAATGCCATCCAAAATAGCGAATTTGGGTGAAAAAAAGGGGCAATTCTTCAAGACTGCGTTGATGGTGTCGACTTAAAATGCAAAGTAACCACTTTAATAAGGCTGGTTTGCTCTCCACAAGTTACACTAACTTTCTTATTGTTGTCATTCAGGGCCTAGTTCTCTTCATACTCAGTAACTCCCAAACTATTCTGCGCTCTGAAAAGAGTACTTTGAAGCCCTGCATCCTTCTCTCAGCTGCAGATCCTTCTCTTAGCACAGAAAAAAAACAGATCAACAAACTTCTGTGGCATTTTGCATGCTATGATTAGAATATAATTTCAGGTCTGCTTGTCTTTTTCTAGAAACTGTATCATTACAGTAAGCAGGTAAAAAAAACAACAAACCTCTTCCAAAATAAAAAGGGAGGATTTCTGACCAAATGTTTATTTTTTCTCTTTCCTCTTAAATTCAGCCCGAAAAGCAAGCGTAAGAAGGAAATGATACACAAATCTGTGTGTGGACTACTCAAACAAAGGGAAACCGTGCAGCACGTTAAGAGATATCTCAGCCAGCTCAGAATGAAGTGACAGATTTACAGGGCCCCATGCAACACTAAGCAGATCTGTCTACGTCTAGAAATGCGTAGAGTCCTATTAGAGCACTGCTCTGCCCTGGAAAAGGAGACAGACCTTTCAACAGGCTTAATTAGCTGGAGTAGAAATGCCACGCTGATATGGCAACGCTGGTTTGGTAACAGCCAGCTCAGAAACCTCTGCAGCGTAGCTCGAGATGCTGACCCATCGATACCACTCTCAGAGTTAAATAGCAAAAGTGACTCCCTCTTTTGGAAGAACATTCCCTCCCTTCTGGGAGTCATTTCAAAGGAGTTTTCCAAAAGCCTCTTCATGCTGTTTGAAAACGTTTTACAACATCTTTCGCTCAACACTGCCTCTCATGTGGGCAAGTTCGGGTTCTGGAGACCCACAGCAAGCACACCAGCACGCTGAAAGACATCATCAGCAGGGACAGGACCGTGTACATTGGATAAGGAGGAAAGACACATCCTCAGGGAGCCAATGTGATGCACTAGGAACAGAAGTACTTGGCACTGGTGAGGCCCCACCTCGAGGGCTGGGTCCAGTTTGGGGCCCCTTCCCACAAAAAAGACATTGAGGGGCTGGAGCGGGTCCAGAGAAGGGCAACAGAGCTGGTGAGGGGTCTGGAGAAGAAGTCTTGTGAGGAGAGGCTGAGGGAGCTGGGGGTGTTCAGCCTGGAGAAAAGGAGGCTGAGGGGAGACCACCTCGCTCTCTCCAACTCCCTGAAAGGAGGGGGTAGCCAGGGGGGGTCGGTCTCTTCTCCCAAGGAACAGGCCATGGGACAAGAGGAAATGGCCTCAAGTTGCGCCAGGGGAGGTTCAGATTGGAGATTAGGGAAAATGTCTCCACGGAAAGGGTTCTTAAGCCTTGGAATGGGCTGCCCAGGGAAGGGGTTGAGGCACCATCCCTGGAGGGATTTAAAAGCCGGGTTGACCTAGTGCTTAGAGACATGGGTTAGTGATGGTTTTTATCAGAGTTCGGTTGATGGTTGGACTAGATGATCTTTAAGGTCCCTTCCAACCTAGACAGTTCCATGATCCTATGAAGGAAGCCACTGGGGCAGTGTGGGAAAAGGGGAGGGCAGATCTCAAGGGCATATAGGTGCCAAGTGCTCACCGTCGGTTCAGCTGCTCCATTTGCTGTACGGAGCCAGACCGGTGGATCCCGTCTGGCGTTGCTGCGGCTGTGGGGCGCTGCCACGTCGTGGTTCGGTTGACATGATCAACGTAGAATACCCTCCCGTGGCTGTCTATCCGAGCTTCCCAATCTAGGGTTGGAAAAAAAGGAAGGAGTGATGCTGTCAGTGTGATGCCTTCCAGACAACCTAAATGCGGAAGATAGATATACACACACATACATACATATACACAGACAGGATATATACACACGAGAGATACTATATATATATATATAGTCTACATGCGTGCAATATACATTATGTGTATATATTCAAAGTATACATTCAAATGTGTATATATATTATGTGCTTGTCTCTATGTATGTATATGCAGTCTATGCATATACATAAACATTTCACACACAGCACATACATTGCCTATGGAATTCACTACCATAGACTACGAAAAACAAGTGACATAGTGGCTACGTTTTTTTAAAGGGCTGGATAATTTTACAATTAGTAATACTAATTGCCTGGATTCATTGCAGGTCAAGGCAGCCACACAGAACCAACCCTTAGTAGAAAAGGATTGTATCGAAAATAATATGACAAATCCCATGTTTTGGGTTTTTTTTTTGTTATGTTTCAGAAAAAAAACATGTTTCATTTCTCTCTTTTTTTATAAAGTGGCTTCAAAGGATACCATACAGCAATCAAAGGTTCCCCTCAAAACTGATCACAGCCTGGTTGGATATATCCTTACAGAAATCTCGATAAACAGAAGAGAATCATAACTCTACTGCTCTGGTGAATGCCACCTAGATTGAAAGTTTGCAGCATAATATTGAGCCTTCCATTACTATTGTTCCCTACTAATATTTAAGTTGTCCCATGATTGAAAACGAAAAGTTATTTGGTATATGATGGCTTGTGGAAAATGGAAATGTTGATAAAAAAAGTGTTTGGAACGGGAGAAATTCAGAAGTGAGTTAGCTAGCAAAGCCACACATCAAATTGATTGGAATGTATGGACCAGTGACATAAATCAGACTTGCTAGCTTCATATTTCTACATGACCCATCACCTGATGGCATACCTATGTAAATATATGCACATACTTTCTACACCTGTTTATATACAAACCTCACTCACATTCACACACAAATCCACATATGGCGATTACCTTTGGGGCCAAACACTCCCTCTTATTCCCATACTCTTACTACGATACCCTCCTCCCTGATGAGTCCGTTCCTCCTTCTATGGTTTTCACTGAATTTCACTGAATTTTTTTAGAGCTGGAAGGGGCCATATAGATCATCTAGTCCAACTCCCCTGCTGAAGCAGGATTGCTTAGAGAATGCTACTCAGGACTGCATCCAGGCGGGTCTTGAAAAACTCCAAAGAAGGGGACTCCACGACCTCCCTGGGCAGCCTCTTCCAGGGCTCTGCCACCCTCACCGTGAAGAAGTTCTTTCTCATATTCGAGTGGAACCTCCTGTGTTCCAACTTGTGCCCATTGCCCCT
>KZ505925.1:349116-364182 GCA_002844005.1 Limosa lapponica baueri
TCAATGGGAACCACTGAGAAGAGTCTGGTTCCCTCCTCCTTCAACCCACCCTTGAGATACTTATAGGCATTGATAAGGTCTCCCCTCAGCCTTCTCTTCTCCAGACTAAAGAGTCCCAGCTCTCTTAGCCTTTCTTCATAAGGGAGATGCTCCAGTCCCTTAATCATCTTTGTTGCCCTTCGCTGGACTCTTCTATGAGGACTTTTCTATGATCAAATTCAAGATCAGCTGGATTTCATAGTTTCTGTATTTTATCTGCTGGTCTCTTAAGAGTAGGGCTGAAGGTGTACCTCTTCCTGCTGTGGCTGGAAACCACTTCATGACCTGTTCCCGTCCCCTGGAATGTTAGCCCTGGCTAAACTCAGTTCCCATACTTGGGCTAGTCCTGGCCAAGTGTAGGCTGTCTTAAGTCTATGGCTGGCTGCCCCTGAGACGTTAGTCCTACAAACCTTAAAAAAGACGGGCACTGGGAGTCCTTGGAGGGATTTTCTGTAAGTGTCCAAAACAACAAGAGCCATACGCATATGCATTATTTCTTTCAAAGCTGACTGTAAGTTCCTCAGTCCTTACAGATGCAAACCTTACAGTCACACCACAGGTACCCACACAGTGTTCCTCACTGTGAACATCACTATAGAATTGTAAGGAGAGGACTCTCTCTTCCTCCCACCAGGTAAAGTTTCCCAAGGCTGCTGTAGCTGTTTCAAGGACAGCTTTGTGAAAACAATGCCTGAAACATAAGACAGTGAAAAACAGCACGTCAAGTACAACGGATCCACATGGAAGGAAATCAGACTGACACATAAGGCAGGCTGATGGCCAGAGCCCTGCTGGGAATGCTGTCACGGCTGGCAGGTGTACCACCGTGGGCGGGGAACGGTCCTTCTGGAGTTAGGCATTTTCTGCAACATCCTCAAGGAAATAATCTCGGCCAGATGAAAGGTGACACGATGTACCTCAACATCATGAAGATCTTCATTTTCCCTGCTGTTGTCTGGCAAAGGACAGATCCTAGCCCTCACCCCACACTATTGTAATATACATGAAACACGAATAATAAGTTTGATGGATAATTAGAAGCTTGTAGGCAATGCTGTAGAGCCATACTCTAGACAGCTTGCAGAAGACACCAACTGGTCATATTGGTCTGAAGCCTGCGGATGGACACTTAGGAAGAATAATACTACCCAAATACCCAGTCTAACAAGGGCTTCTCATAATCCAGCCCTATGCACTACTGGCTCTAGAGGCTATGTTGCAGCGTCTCTCTAATTAAATGCAACTCAGAGTTCCTAAGCTCCTAAGCATAATACTTAGAAATCTAGGAGCAACGATAGTTGTCCAGAGCTTGGAGGTCACAGTGAAAACATCAGGTCGGGATCACGTAGTCTGAATTACAGCTTCAGGAAGGCTGTCTCTGTTGGATGTATCAAGACACGATACATGGATGTATGAACAGAGATGAATGACATCTATGCTTTATTCACTGCTTTATGGGTATATACACCTAAAACCATGGGCTGACACTTGCATCGGCACACTAAAATATTAGGAACTGTGTGTCCTGTGGCTTTTGAGAAACCTGTAAAAGTACCGCTCCTTGAAACAGCATTTCTAATCAGCTGAATAACTCTTCTTTTTATTTTGGTCATCTGGGAAGACAGTCAGAGGGTAGCAGGTGCCGATACCCTCATCGTACACAGGTGGCCTTTCTGCCTTCCCACAAGACAACACGTAAGTCACACAAGTCACTGAAGCTGCGCGTGATTCCAGATTTGCGGACAGATGGATGGTTACCGTCACAGAGAGACGAAGAGGCCGACAGGTGAACTGACAGACAGAACTCTGCTTCTGAGCTGTGCTGAAGTTCCTTCATGCTACTTCAGGGGAGTCGGTGATCTAGGAAGCAGCCAAATCTCCTCAGGGCCTTTTGTTTTTCAGGCAAAATAAGACTGCGACTACAACAGAGACTAACCTCCATCTAACCTTCCCAGTAAGAGCACGCTGGAGCACAGGCTGGGGGCAGGACAGGACTGGTTCTGTTCTCCAGCGATCCCCCTCCATCAGCCAAGTCATATTTCACAGCAACCTCTGAAACTGCTCTGATTTATACCAGAAGACACAACTTTTTTTTCTTTTTTTTTTTTTCTGGCAGGACCATAATCCCGACGGGGCAAAGTAAATACGCTGGCTTTTCCTTTCCAAGCTCAGCCACACCTTCGGCAAAGAGCAGCTCTGAGCTGGGCACATGTATTTTTCTTGGCTTCAGTTCTGCAGGGTTCCCAGCAAACACACGCACAATAAGGGCTGACTATTAATGCCGTCATGAGGCCATACAAACTCTGCAAATCTTCTGTCAATCTCGTACAGGCCTCAACATTCAGACCGGTCATTACGCCATTCCCACATAAATAACGAATCTGTTCTACCTTACTTTCCTAAATAAAACTGCCTGAAATGAAATTTCTTCCCTGAGACCAGCTGTTGTGGGGGTTACCATGAAACAAAGTTATTCAGAGAATCTTTCAAAAGACAAAGATGACCGTCCGGAAGATTCCCCGTTGACTGAAGTCAAACTATTCAAGGCTGAACTTGCAGCACTGGCGAGTTATCTTCAACTTCACTTACGGGCTTAGGAAGCTAAAGCTGCACGTGAGAAGTAAGACAGGTCTGAGCATATAACTCAGGTTTAAAATATAAAGTTTCTTCCTCTCACATCATTGAAAACTATTTACCCAGGATTATGAGGCATCAAAGGCACTGAGATAGTGATACTGAACGCTAGAAGAAGAAACATTTCTAGATTAGCTTTCATTTTGAAACTACCTTAGAATTTCATGGGGAGTTTTTGGAAATAGGCTTCCTAGGTTATACTATCCAATTCAACTTCCCCCCCCCACCACCAAATTAACTTAGTACAGTCGATTCCCATTAAGATCAATATATTTAAGCCCATGGTGTCAGCCTTTATTGTAAAAATGATGTTATATGCAAATGCTAAAATAAAATTCTGCAAAGGGATATCGCTTCTGCAGTGTATCATGACACAGGGCGTTTTGTGTCCTTAAACCCTTTTGTGAAAGCACTTGGGAAAACCAATGGTAGAAATACTTGCCTTTTGAGGATAATTATAAGAAAGAAGGCAAACGTATTGAATTGGTGACGGAAGGATACGGAACAGGTTCACAGTGTGTTTTGTTTACCTGAGCTGGTGTCAGTGTCCTATCATTAAGTGATCTAATGGGGAATGTGCTCTGTTCACCAAGGGATGAGGGAAGAGTGGGAGGAAGAGAAATATTTGCCTGTTACAGAGGTAACCGTTCCCATTTCATCATTCACTGGCAAGCCACAGTGGGACTCTAATAAGGCTTCATTGGGCTAAAGGCATTTGAATCATTCATGCTACTGTGCAGCTGACGCCACCATTGGGGTTATTTTCGGCTTAGGGAATACCGACAGCATGGTTGCTAAATGATGCATTATTTGTCAAGGGCACCGTAGGCCAAATAAGTGTGTTCCCTACTTGGGCTTTGTAAAAAAAAATAATAATAAAAAAAAAAAAATAGTGCTTTGTTTATGTGCCTGGTGGTTTTTCTGAGGCAGCGCACATTTCAGGCTGTTCAATCATGTGCTGAAGTTGTGGTGTTGAGCGGCGCGTTGCAGGGCACAGAGTGCGCTCTGCTGGGCACTTAACGCCAATGCAAAAAGCAGGGTAATCCTCCAGGAATACACAAGGGAAAGGCTACAGCGACACGTGAAAACATCTCCAGCAGTCGATTCAGTGGTAAAACTCCTCAATCCCACTACTTAGGACCCTCTCATTTTTATCCAATACAACTGCAGATGCCTTTACAGTCCACAATGAACGTAAAATCCAATGACTATCAAATCCAAAGACAGTACAACAAGATGACTCTACATAAGCTGCCTTTTTCCAGCTTCTGCTGGTTTTGCTCAGATTTGGACCTGCCTGTCCCAGGAGCATCCTGACTGTGAAAGGGTTCCTGCTGGACCTGCAAGCAGAGCTGACAGACCACAGGGATTGCCATCCCAAATCATCTTTGAAGTTGGTAATGGAAAACCTGGAGACAAACGTTGTAGAAAAATCAGAGTACTTTGCTGATACACCACCCAGGAAGCTTTATAGTAAGGTTTCTGGCACGCCTGTCAGATACCCACTCATCCCAGTCTAAACGTGCTGACTGGAAACAGGGAAGTATTATTTTCATTTCATGGTAGCTAAGGAAGAAGACGGATCAAGGCAGAGGGAGGTTATGGAGCTTGTCCAAAACAACATGACAACACTTGAAGTCAGGATCAAATAAGGGAAACAAAAGGGCGTATTTGCTTGGGTTCTGGAGAACGTATATACAGAACAGATGGGGTTATTTAGAAAGACATACTGACCTCTACACTGTTTGAGTTAACAGGAAAAGCTGAAAAATGCAATAAGTTAAAAAACTAAAGCTTACTTGGTGGAAGAGGCTCATCGATAGTTGGGTAGTGATGATGCTCAGGCCTCAGAGAAGGAAGCTGGCTGACTGGCTGAGAATTATGGAGTAAAGGACAATCACCTACGGACGAGATATTCAAGACATTGACAGTCATTCACTGTTTTCACAATGTGGTTAAAAAAATGTGCTTCTGTAAAACAAGTGATTATTTTTTTAACACGTTAGTCTGGTGCACTAGCAGCTCTGGTTATTCCTACTTGCAGGCACTCTTTTAATAACAACTCGTATGCGAAAGAATTATTAAAATAATGCAGTCAAGGCTCTGCTCTCGGGTTCGAGTCAATGCTAAACTATTATGGGCCAGATTCTGGACTCATAGACACACAAGTGTAAGCGAGAGAAGAATCAGGCTTGATCTCTGAGAAATATTGTGCATGTACAACCAAACTCAAGCTTCTGCAGAAATTGGCAGGAACGTGCAAAATCCCGGTTCCAACTTTTAATTCATCCCATCAGTGGAATACGAGGCTAAAAGCTGCCTTGTGTCTTTCTCTGCTTTTCCAAAAGATCAATGGCTGTATAAGTGGAGAGGAATGGCAGGATTTTGCAGTCCCTGCAAAGCAGAAGAACATCCCCTTCTAAAGGTATTTTTCAAAATTCAAAGAGTCCATCTTGGGTGGAAGGAGGGAAAATGAGAGAAGGACCAGAAACAGGTAGAGACAGGTGGTAGAAGAGGAGGACAAAAGATAGTGAGACATAGTCAGGATCCGAGATAAAGAAGAAAGACCTGAGGTACAGAAGAAGGAAAGCAGAAGGAGAGACACACAGCAGACAGTGCAGAGGAAGTTTTTCAACGCTAACATTGTATATATGTCTATATATCCAAATATGAAATAAATGAAACTAAGCAAATGTCCAAACTCATGTTCTCTTGAAAGGAACAAGTAACTTAAGATCCAGTCAATGTTTACAGAATCCTTTAAGAAACTAAGAAGTTACAGTGTAGGGATGAAAAAGCATTCCTCATCTTAGACATAACTGTGAGAATAAGGAACCTGCACGTTAAAACTTCACAGGTTCCAGAATTAAGATTCCTTCTTGGTCTGTCTTTAAAATCATAGAAACCAGGACAATTTATCCTACTAATGGAGACGTTTTCATATTGTATAGTAACAGTTTTTCACCACAACCTCCAGCTCCAGGTGGGCCTGTTAAC
The DNA here is from genome assembly GCA_002844005.1 of Limosa lapponica baueri. Taxonomy (NCBI): domain Eukaryota; kingdom Metazoa; phylum Chordata; class Aves; order Charadriiformes; family Scolopacidae; genus Limosa; species Limosa lapponica. The sequence continues at coordinate 354,787 of KZ505925.1, forward strand.
AATCTGAATTGCATAAATATAACATTTACACGCATCAGAAAGATGCAGCTTACGGAAAAAATGTACTTAGCATTTCCAACATCACCAGAAAATTACACAAAGATACTTCAAAATGAAAAATCAGACCATCAAGCTCACTGTGTGCTGGCTGCTTTACCTGTCTTTAGTGTCAGAATCTTAATAGCCTAAGAATGAGTATTTTGTAAAAAAACCAAACATGTAACTATTGAATGTGAAAAAAGCCATTAACCAAAAAAGTATGATTTTGCTTTAAACAATCAACAGCTAGAAGGCAGAAGCCAATTTTGTACAAAACCGTAAAAAAAAAAAATCTCACACCATCCAGAAGTGAGAAAAATGGCTTAGAAAAAAAAATACTCCCTGTTGTAGGCGCTCTGATGATAGCGTACGGCCTGTGAAATGTCTTCACGAAACCCCCTGCGCACGGGCGTAGCTCACAGCCGCATCTGCTGCGTGTTTTGAACAGACAGCAGAGTTATGCAAGTCATTACTCAGCGCTAAAAAAGCCCGTCTCTCATCGCCTTAAAAGCTGTGCTACAGGTGGCGTAGCACCAACTACCAGATCATCCATCTTTTTTTTTTTTTTAATTTACTTACCTCACCATAATTGACTCTCCCCTAGTCAAGATAGTTACGCGAAGCCAGCGGAAGCATGGTAGGACCAGTCACCTGGAGTGGATGGAGGTGACCACATCTACTGTATTTGTAACAGCTGCCAAGTCATGAAGGATCACTGAGGCACCCTCGGTGACATCAGACGGGATGCCCTTCAGACATACCCTCTCTCAACTACTCAAAGCAAAGCCACCGTGACCACCGCAGTGCCCTTTACACAGGGCTCAAGGGGCACAGTGTTGGAGCTGTACTGAATCCATACGCAGAAGAATCCCTCTCCCCCCGCATTCCCCACTCCAAAACAACCATAAAATCTGTAAGCATGGTCTCTCTCTCTCTCTCACACACACACCCCCATAGGTATACTTGCACATGAATGTTTTCCACACACAAGGACCCATGCCAGCAAAGAAGGAAACTGTGGGTTTCTACACCTCTATGCGCTTCTGAGAATTTAATTCTTTGGGGCAGATTCTGCTCCGCAGAGCGAACAATTGCCTACACCCAGCTGCCTACAAAATCTTTACACAGTCCAGCAGGTAAGGCCACCCTCACACCCCTCTTTCTGCCGGAGCAAGGTCTGTGCCGGTGGAAGGTGAGGGTAAATAAATTGGGAATGGAGAAGGAAAAGATAGAAGGATGTTTTGGTTGGGGTTTCCCAGTGATCCCCAAACGTTATCCTTTTGGTGCCGTTTTAAATTGGTGTCGCTTAGAGAGGGAGACAGATGACCCAGGATTTGGGAATGCAATAACTACCAATTGACCTTGCTGCATGCTCCTTAGCTGCTGCTGGGGCCTTTACTGGAGGAAAATGGAGAAAAATGCTGGAGAAAATGACACTAGCTTAAGAAAAGAGAAGTGATCAAACCCACCCTTCACCTAACTCCATATGACATAAAATAAATTACCAAAGGGAAGAATTTAATGTAATGGTTTGGAGGGATTGGGAAAAAGAGTACCTAAATTACAAAGATAAAAAAAAATGTTCTTTCTTAAGTATGTTTTATCTCTAGAATAGGATAAAAAGATGAGAATTATGTTCAATAAATTTTCAAATCACCTAGGAAAAAAAAATATCTGTTGAGCTTCCCTATGGTCTGTGAAATCTGAGGTAGATTTGTTTGAAACCTGGGGAATTGGAACAAACAGGGCTAGAAAACTGGGTTCTCCATGCTTATGACTGTGCATGGCTACCAATCACATAGGGACACTAGCCCAGATCTTTAGCTGGCGTAAATCAGTATATCTGCCCCTTGACAAGCACAAGCTGGTCCTCTCGGTGACTATCAGAGACATGGCAGCACATCGGATATGTGAAATGGAACAATCCCAGGAAATAAAGAATGAGTTGGTGGATGTGATAATGCTCATCTGCCACATAACTACAGGAGCTAATCTTGATTTTATAATGATGCACTGTCCCGGTTTTAGTGGCCAACCCAGCCCAAACCACGACGTGCATGTATATCTACAGGAATCCATACATACAGATCCCCATCTGATTTATTTGGTTGTGCTGGGATTTTTATGGACAGGCTCAATTATCCAACCCTCTGTGATACCTGGCCCAGCTCACAGCCCCCAGATTTGCGAGAAATAAACCGTGAGCTATCTGAAACCTCGATTATCTGATGCCTTCTGCGACATCTAGATAATCGGGGTTGCTCAGCGCATCGATTCTCAGGATCTAACCTTCTCTTCTGCTGCTTGGACCTGCTATTGGGGTGTCTAGACTCTCTGTGGCTCTTTGTGGATTCCCACCATGAGCTACTAGTTCATCTGGCCACTGGGAGGAGCCATCCACTTGCTCCCTGTCCAGCTCAGGGCTCTGTACTGAATCTGGCACTGACTCAAAAGCACTGTTCTCCTCCTCCTCATCATCCTGTGAGGAAAAGACCGTGCTTTCAGAAATCTTTGCACTGTCGACGGAGGAGAAGCGGGTATGGCTGGAGAAGCGATTGTTACTGTCGTAACAGGAGGTGCTGTAGCAAGAAGTGCTGTAGCAGGAGGTACTGTAGCAGGAAGTGCTGTAGCAAGAGGGGCTGTAGCAAGAGGTGTCACACGCATCGCATTCATTGTCACCATTGGGCCTGGAGCTCGACTCGCTCTCGCTTCCTGTCCTTGGGTATTCCCCATCCAACAGCCCATCATTTAAGTCAGAGAGTTGCTCATCCAAGGTCCCAGGAGGCACCGTGCACTGGCTGAAGGTCTCTTCAGCCTCGTTTTCCAGAGGAGGCTCTGCTGCCACTGTCTCACTCTCGCTAACCACCTCCTTCTCCAACGCCTCCTTGACTGTGGACTCCTCATCGTTCTCCCCACCGTTGCCACCTTCTTGCTCTTCTTCCCCATCGCTGCTCATCTGTGCTGAGGGCAGGCTGTGGAGCAGGTTGTGGATCCGTATGTAGTGCGTGCGAGGGGTCTCTGGCTCACCGCAAGCTGAAGCTATGACCGTTTCAAGTTCAGACACAGGCAGGGAGCACGGCCTGTTTTTCCTCTTTGCTGTGGTCCTCAGTTGTAGCTTGTTGTCTTCCTCCTCCTGGGCTGAAGCCCCTTCTTCTTCCTGACTCTTCTCTAGGTCCTTGCCAGCATGCGCATCTGCACTCACCTCATCAATATCTAATGTTTCTACGCTGGTCAAGACTCCACCATCTGCCTGAGTACCAGAATTGACTTTGTTATTTTCCCTAACTTCAGTCTCAGGAGGAGACGTGCAAGCCAGCAGAGCCAGCTGCTCCGTGAGGTCCGTAGCACTCAAAGAAGGCAGCACTTCTCCTGGGACGGATTCCAAGGGCTCAGGAACTGGCACCGCAACAACCTCCCCATCTCCTGCTAGCTCTTCATTTAAGCTGTTCTGGTTGACTTCCCCAGGTGGTTTGACAGCCCCTGGGCTATCGACACTGTTCACACTGTATCCATTTAGCTGTTCTGGAGCTGTACTTTCTGAGGTCACTGTGTTGATGCATGGAGGCTCACCGAGGCTTTCCTCCGTGGGGTTGTTCACAGGGCTTTCCTGGAGGTCAGCTGGCTCAGGATCTGCACTAATGGAGACCTCTTCATCATCTGTACGAGACAGGAAAAGAAATTAATTACTCCTTTAACAAGAAGTGTTGACTGAACCAGAAGCTTGGCTGTGGGGGCACAGGCACCCACAGCAATCTGAGAAAATTAAAAGCATAAATTACAGTGCAAAATGAGTGGGCAACTGAACAACTATCAAGAAATACTGCTTTTTTGGAGTTTTTTTGCTAGGCAGTCTTTGTACAGTGGATTTAACAATCATGGGGCTTACTCTGGTAATCTGTATGCAGCACCTTGCCTCCTCGCAACATCACCTGAAGCTAACACCTTCTTGAAACTTCTCTTTGAGCCAACAGGAACTGGAGGGAATATCAGGGGAATGGCAAGGAAGCCTTTCCTGAGGTTTTAATGACATTTTTCTTATTACGCTGACGCTGACAGAACTCCACAATGGAGAACTTAAAAAACTAATTTTCACACCCCTGAAAGGTGGAAACTTTTCCCCAAACATCCTTTGATGTGATCCTCATCCCCCTCCCAGATGCCAGACAACCTTGGCTCTTTCAAGCCATCCAAATGGTCAAAAGACAGAAGTCAGGGTTTTCCAGCAAGGGGCAGGTCATGATTTCCAACCATGAATGCTGTTGGCTTGACAAAGAGTACATAAGAGGGCACTACCATAGAGAGGCAAAACGTCCCTGAGGAATTCTATTTAGACTTTAACATGAAAACCAAGGTTCAAACTTACACCATCATGACAGTGACTTCCGCGTAACTACAAGAGAACGTGAACCAAAACCAAGCCAAAAGGGAGGGAAGGAGGGGAACACTGAATTATTTTTTGGTTTACTTTTTTCATTCAAAAATAATCAAAATGAGAAAGTTTATAATCATATTTACTATTCCATTCTCCATTTTTACTTATAAAGTGCTCAAATGCAGATGACTCTACAGATAAGAGCTCATTAAGCACTTCCCCAGGACAGGTGATAGAGCAGCCGATGAGACTTTAGTTTTCTACCCTCTTCTCTCCCAGTGATGTGGCCAAATATTTGAAGCAGCCAAGAACAGGGGGATACAAGACACCAGTGGCTCTAAGCTAAGGGGAAACAGGGAAGAAGTTGCGACTCACGATGTGTCCTGTGATGGGGGACTTTATACACTTTCCTTTGCTCATGACTGCACCTAAAGAGCAGTCAGGAACGAATTCTGAGGAGAAAGAAAAAAAAAAAAGATCTAGATAAATGATGGGTTAAGACTGAGAATTACCTGGATGGATGGAAGAAGTTATCTCAAATCGGAACTGCAGCTGGCCACTGACGTGATCTGTAGGAAGCCTGCGACCCAGAGTGTAGCTTACAACCCTGTCCCTGAAAGAAAACAAATATCGTCACAATAGACTATAACCTACCCGATGTCTAGTGTGCAGAGATAAAGCTGCTGTGTCCTACAAAAATACATAATGGTTTTCAAAGGCTATTTAACCCAGCCATGAGGGCATGTTGACTTGCATACAAGAGAACGAATGGCAGAGAAGGAGAGGACAATGTCTTCAATTACAATGGAACAGCTGAGTCAGTGAATAAGACAGGCTTCTGGGATACACGAGCACGTATGTATATATAGAGAGAGAACGGTGGGAATGGAACTTCTGCAGTATGGGTATGAAAATATTGACATGGGAAGCAAACAACTCCCACTTCAGCTATTGTAACAAGACTTCACTTCCCTGCTCATCTGACCATATCTACCCTTCTGTAGAATCTCGCATTTCTGTATCTCCTTCCCTTCACCATCTGCATAAAATTCAGCTTTTCTGGCCTTTCTTTCAAAATCCTGTACAGGCCAGTCCCCGCTTACCACTTTCTCTTTTCAAACTGGCTGAATGACTGCACTTCATCTCTTTCCACCCCTCTTACCTCTATGAAGCTGAAATACCAGGAGAACACCTTCCTGACAAGGTTGATCAATGACTCCATTCTGTCCTTGTGCAGGTCCCTCCCTTTGCCACACTTCATCCACCCCTCAGAACAGAATGAAACTATAGAAGAGATTAACTTCCCAGCTGCCCAAAATGAGGCTGAATCAATGTTTGCAAAGCATTTTTTTTTGAGTGTAAAGGGTTCAACTGAATAGTAATATTTATACATCTTTTGAAGAAACATAGTTCACTTCCAGTTGGGCCCGGTATATTTGCTAGGATAGTTTCACATGCATCAGAAACTCATAAAAATGAGACGATCTCAAGATTTGTGTATGACCTTTCTCAACGTGTGTGTATGTGTACTTCTCATTGAGCTTGCCTGAGATTTAAAAGCCACTATGGTATTAAAACTAAGCCAGATCTAGGTGCAGGTTGGAGGCCCTGCTCTTGGCAAAGTATATCCTTAGATGTACAGTGTTTACAATAAGGAAGTAAAATAGGAAGATACAATCAGAAGATGGTGAGAAATCTTCTTATATAGAGGGAAGCCAATGATACCAGTTATAGGGCTCTACCTTCCCCAAGCTGTTCTTTTCCATCTGGTTTCTAAGAAGCTACTCCATCTTCCCTACTTGAGAAACAGGGAGGTAGCTTAGTCCCTTCTGGCAGATTCAGCTGTCAATATCTCAGCCAGTTTCTGGACCAGCTGTTCAAAACCACTTCCAACAAGCTCAGCTTCCCGCTGTTCTGCTGAATCGAGATCCAATTTTCAGAAATGCCTTCTTGGAAACTGCATTGCGTATGCTCTCCTCAGGAGATGACTCTTTCTCTCCCTTCTCCTCAAGGTCTGAACCTTAAAAGTTTAGAGCCAACTGTTTGGCTTTTTCCAAATACTATACATCTTCCTTAAATTGGTTTGTGGTACTTTGACAGCATACACCTTCCCAGGACTTTCACGCAAAGGGGAAGCAGGGCAAGGCTGGTGAGCTCAAGTGAACTGGTTATTCCTTGGCAGCAGGGTAGGGTCATAAAGGTTTAGTTACAACATGCCACACATTTTTTTTTAAATAATATTTCCACTGTCCAGAAATTAAAGGGAGAAGGAACAGATCTGGCATGATTTTAGCTCATAGGTAGTTCCCTGAAACATGAAAAACAGCCTGTTGATAACATTAAAAGAATATTCAAATTGAAAATATTGCACTCTCCAGATTCGCAGCCATGATACCAAACCAGTTTTCTTTCTAAATGCCAGCTCTCACTTTTCAAAATGCAATGGACAGGGTTACAGAGGGAACTCTTTCTCTGGCCCGTAGTCCTATAAATTCTAATTAAGACCAACATCATTCATCAGACAACTGTCCGTTTAATAACTCCCCTCAATATCATTATATCACTATAATGATATATCACCAGGGACTTCAAAACAGCAACACACTCATTAAACAACAGAAAGCAGCATAAGCAGCGAATTTACCCTATGGCATGTCTTTCCAAGAGGCGTTGCACTGGCATAGAGAGTTTTCCCAGGAAACGCTTGATGATCGGTCGGCTCTTTGCAAATTTGTCCTTAACTTCTATTTCCAGGACATCCGTGGGCAGGGAGACAAAGCTGAATTGCTGCAATAAAGGAAGAGCACAAAACATGAAGCTGGTGGCCAGGCCACAACGACACACATCTGCCAGTGGCTTCTTGACTTCTGTATGTCTCTGGACAGAAACAGTCCGTGGATTCCAAAGGCATAGGCCTGCAAAATTAAAAGAGCTTGGCCTCAAAGCAGGCAGGTGAAACCACCCTATAGGTACCATATAATGCTGCAGAATCAGGCTTGGGGAATGCAGGAATTTCATTTATTCGTGTCGTGGTAGCATCCAGACACTTTAAACAAGGCTTGCTGATAGAAAGGACACCTGCAGAAATGTAACGAACTCCGCCCTAGCAATGATTATTGATCTAAATGTAATTGCACAGATCACGTTCATTCCTTTCCCAACTTCTAAAAACTTTAAATAGCTGTGTGTAAGTACAACTGAACTGGCAGCCTGGAGAGACATTTAGTCAGCATTTCCCTCCAAGTGACATTAGTCCTCGTTGCGTTTGAGGGGCTGTTTCTGGTACCTCAGCTGTGAGGCACACCTCAGGCCGTGAGAAGCGAGGGTCTGGTGAGGTGAAGAATACACAATCAGAGTTTTCAGATACATCTTGAAATCTCTCCATCTCTCCCACATCCCTGCCCCAGCTTAAAAAGGAAAAAGTCCAAACAGACTGTTTATTTGGATTAATCTCCTAGCCTGGTTCACAGCATGATCCTACAGAGAGCTAAACCAGAAGGTAAGCCATGGCACAGAACAAATCATACTGGGGAAGACAGGAATGGCACCATCTAGAACTACTGTTGTCACCAAGTGCTTTGAAACCTGTGACCAGCACCTCAGCTGATTTGGTTTTAAGAACACTTATTTTTAGTTGTAATTAATGTTTCAATAAGCTTTTAGAGACCGTGTGCACGCAAACCTGAGGCAGGAACAAGGAGGGTGATGTTTTAGGTTGTAGGAGCAAGGAAGTCCATGTGTACAGCTTCCAAGCAGGGAAGCATTGGGATGCCTGGAGATGTCGGGATCTCCCCATAGAGAAAGCAAAGCTCTGTTTAGGAATAATACTGAAAAGCGAATGTATTAGATAACTCGGCCTTGCTTGCTCCTAGATTGGCTAAATTCAGTAAAGACTGGGAGCTGGTGACACAGGTCATTGAATCCTTTTTCCAACCACATCTGCTACTACTAGAATATCATCAATCAAAAAAAGCACATCTCTGCTGGGGTGAGCCATCGTAGAAAAACTGTTAAGGCTGCTGTTCACCTAACTGAAAGGTCAGTATTGAACTGGAAGACAACTTCTGTAGTAAGTGAACATCGAGATGGATGAAAGGATTTCCTAGCTTTCCTGCTGCCAAAACCAATCTTCACAACAGAATCACGCTCTGGGTTATGGAGGCCTGGAGTTAAGCCCCAAATTGCTTGCTCTATTGAATCATGATCTAATTTTCAGAAATGCTTAGTTCAAACAGCTTCAAGCGAAGCCAATGTGAGCGGGATATTCTGCTAATCAGGCCTTGCAAAAATGCAAATAATCAGAGAAATAGGATTCAAGCATTATTCTCTTCTCATTTTCTTCTACATCTCTGCAACAGGTTACCAAAGAGGCTAAGCATAACAAAGGGGAGAACATTAATTCCATGTGTAGATTGAAAGTTGCCTTATAAAAATAAGTTATACTGTCATTACTGCTTCACCTGCTAAAAACCTCGGGTAACTGCCACTTCATGACACTTACAAGGAAAACAAAAGGAGGGAATTCACTTCTAACTGAATGAGGTTATTGTAACATACAGCAATTTGTCATTTAATGAATTCTCCATTATTAGGCTATTCATGGAATCAGGGAATTGTCAGAGTTGGAAGGGGCCTCTAGCGACCATCTAGCCCAACTCCCCTGCCAAAGCAGGGCTGCCCAGAGCACATCACTCAGGACGGCATCCAGGCGGCGCTTGAAGATCTCCAGAGAAGGGGACTCCACGACCTCCCTGGGCAGCCTCTTCCAGGGCTCTGGCACCCTCACCAGAAAGAAGTTCTTCCTCATATTTGAATGGAGCTTCCCATGTTCCAGCTTGTGCCCGTTGCCCCTCGTCCTGTCACTGGGAACCACTGAGGAGAGTCCAGCTCCATCCTCCTTCAACCCACCCTTTAGATACTTGGAAGCATTAATAAGGTCTCCCCTCAGCCTTCTCTTCTCCAGGCTAAAGAGTCCCAGCTCTCTC
>KZ505925.1:383609-408453 GCA_002844005.1 Limosa lapponica baueri
GGAGACTCCACCACCTCTCTGGGCAGCCTCTTCCAGGGCTCTGCCACCCTCACAGGAAAGAAGTTCCTCCTCATGGTGAGATGGAAATTCTTACGTTCAAGTTTGTGCCCATTACCTCTTGTCCTGTCACTGGGCACCACTGAAAAAATATGTCAGTGTTTCTTTTGCACAGTACACTTCGCAGAGCTTGACCAGAACAAGTATGACCTCTCTTAGAGGGTAGCAGTTCATATGCTGAGGTGAGCTACCTAAGGGATGTTGGTGGCTTCAAAGGAAGGAACAACAAAACTCCTCTTGCTCAACAGGAGACACATAGGTACTGCCTCTCAGCTATGTCCTTTTAAAGCGATAGAAATTATTTTAGCTACTAGTAGAGTAATAACCCTTGAACAGTAAGAGCACAGCAATATCACATTGGCCTGGAAATGCCAATCTGATTCATGCAGTAATACGTGATACTAAAATTTGTCATAAGGAAAGTGAACACAGATTCACAGAAGTATTGCATCTGGTACCAGATTTCAAGAAGCAAATATTAAGGAATTTTAGAAATGAGACAGTAATGTGTAGCGACAGGAAGTCTTAAAATCCAAACCAGCAAAATAATGCAGGGGAATTGAGAAAGATACTAGATAATGTACAACAGCTTGATGGCTTGATCAGCTACCAAAGGAGGTTCTGCGACTGGTCATAGGCAAGAGGTTAAATCAGACCATTGAAGTGGTTCTTTCTGCTCTCAGAAATCTACAGATCTATAGACACACTCCATTTTCCTTTTCAAAAAGAACGTAAGAAAGAGAGAATTGGCTGCTGCAGTTGCTCTAGGAGGTGTTTAAAGATCTGAGATTTTTAAAAAATTACTAAGCTGAGCAGATAAGCCAAAACATTTCTGTCACTTGAGGCTCCCAGGCAAAATATTAAAGACAGTGGAAAAGAGGCAAAAAGAATTTTTTTTAGCTGGAAATGCGACAAGGGAAAATGAAAGAGATTCTCATTTGTGTACGTAAGGGGCAGCAGAGGATTCAGGAAGAAAATAGTTCTATTTATAAATGAAAAGGAGTAGAGAAATTAATTATTCAAAAATGGCTGAAAGACAGGCTACTTTTTAAATTGTCTTCATCAAGAAGGAAAACACAGAAAAACTCTGAACAGCTAATGTGAACAGCTTAACAGAGCAACGGGGAGTTTTTATTACTGCGAGTGATTAACCACAGGAGCAAAGTACCAGCTCTTGGTATTCTCCCATCCAGACCACACGCCTGTCGGTAAGATATGTCTGAGCCAAACTCACACAAAGCTCCACACCATGGAGCGAGGTGGCCGGTGTTATACAGGGTAATGGAGCAGCTGAATTCAAAGCCTTTTGAGACTTTTAAATCTGTTAGTGTAGAGCACTGCAGTACTTTGTAGGCACAGGTGTGCCGGAGGTGGTAGAAAGTCACTTCACCTTTTGCCCAAGCTCTGACAGGTAAGAAAAAGAAGACTAATTAGTAACTCTGGTTTATAAAAGTCTATATAAAAGTATAAAAGTCTATATAAAGTATATATATACATCTGGGTAAGTTAGCTTGAATTGGAGAGGGCAGAAGAAGAGGCAGGTTTATAGCAATATTAAAAAAAAACCCCAAAATTTAGTGGCTAGAACTCTTCCTTAAAGTCAGGCACTTGGATTTAAAAAAATGGATGGAAGATAAAGCGTATTGTATATCTGCACCCTGATCAAGCACTTCATGGTAACTACTACTGTCAAAAGGACCCTTAGCAGACCTAGTACTATTTTTAGTTGTGATTTACACTCTGACTTCCATAAACTGACAACTGACATTACCTAGTGTCTGGTCCGAAAGCCCCACGAAAATAAGTAACGAGATTCCTCAGAGAGGTGTGATGAGGATAAATGCCTGAATGTTTGCGAAATAGTCAGATCTTCTGGTCAGTTGTTCCATGAGAACACTTATAAATAAAGAGCGTGCAACCATATGAAATATGTGAAATATTAAAGCTTGAAAGAAGTTACTTGATGCAACGTAGAGCTGGGAGGCATATCATGCAAAAACCTCATGATAACGCTTTCTAAATATACCGGCCAACAGAAGAGCTTCAAGGGCTTTCAGCAAACGCGTTATACTGCTCCTAACCCATGAACCTTCAGTGAAGTGGCTGGTACGTCTCGGGAAGCTTAGCGCGTTTCTTCTTTCTGTACTTCACACGAGAGAGCTCCGACACTTCCAGCCGCCTTATCGGAAGTGTGACATTCACTACTAACAGCAGAAAAGTCACGGCAGAAAGTAAATGCAAATTGACTGCACAGCTTTCCTTGAAGACTGCATTTGATCTAGCTAAATTAGCCTTACAGTATTTCTCTCTGTATTTTAAATAATGAAAGCTATAATAATACAGTCATCATATAAATGATTAAGAAGCTTAATCATAGGAAATTATCTTCTTTGAGATCAGTGTTGCTAACGAAGCTATTAATCGGAATTAACCTTTCACAGGACCAACTTCCAGTCTCCAAAGAAGCAAACACGAAGAAAACAAACCTCCTACTGACATAATGCAAACTCTCAGGCATTCCTGATCTCCTTTTGCCCCAAAGCATCAGTTTATACTTCTTTTCTTTGTTTGGCATTTTTATTTAATCCAGAAATCTTTTCTCAGGCAAAACTTCCAGTGAAACCAGTTGGATTTTGTTCAAGCACATAATCAAACTACAGAGAAAATAAAGCCCTTTGTCACCAACTTTTAGAAAGAAACTGTTTCTTCAGTTCATTTAAACATAGGGTCTCACTGGAGCGTCTCGGCAATGGGGCACACAATACAAGTATCATAGAATCATAGAATGGTTAGAGTCGGAAAGGACCTTAAAGATCATCGAGTTCCAACCCCCCTGCCCTGGGCAGGGACACCTCCCACCAGACCAGGTTGCCCAAAGCCCCATCCAGCCTGGCCTTGAACCCCTCCAGGGATGGGGCAGCCACAGCTTCTCTGGGCAACCTGTTCCAGTGTCTCACCACCCTCACAGCAAAGAATTTCTTTCTGGTATCTAATCTAAATCTCCCCTCTTTCAATTTAAAACCATTACTCCTTGTCCTATCTCTACACTTCCTGACAAAGAGTCCCCCCAAAGTCAGCTGAAATGGACTGATGTTGCTCAGCATTTCTTGGGATTTAGCCTACTTTGAGATTTTTCTCTCCCATTCTAATAATTTCTTTTCTTTTTAAAAATTGGTATGGTAGAAGGCAGCTCTTCTCATATTCTTTAGATGAATACCTGCTTAGGGCACGATGGCTCTGTGGTGGTGCAGCACCTAACACAATGGTCCCCAGTCAGACTAATGGTCTTAAACTTTGGTTTTGTTATAGTTGCAACTAAATCAACCATCATTTGGAAACTTAGCTTTGAAGTAACGACGCTGAAGGTGAGAGTATACCAAAATATAGATATTGAAAAGAAGCAGCCCGTATGAGCTGAAAGGACTCGTGACAATAGAGAGGTGATTGCTACGACAGTACTGCAAATGGAAAGGAACCTCAATTCCTTCCAATGCCTCTGGATGCCTGCCTCTTCTTATCTAGCATAATAGACATAGGAGTAGCAGTAATTTTACTTTGCGAGAGAAAACAACATTTTTTTGTTGTTGTTAACTAAGTAAGAAGGTAATAAATAAACCCCTGTGCGTTGTTAATCTGTTAATTTCAGACAGACTGAAATTGAGCTGGTTTGATACCAAAGATTTTTGATAAAATAACTCTGAGTTCAAAGCCTGGCTGTGATGATGCTGTTAATATAGACGTGATATAAACATAAATTTATATCTTGTGATATATTCTTGTGAACCACTGCAATAAAATATCCCAAATCCCAAAGACCATGATATGGTCTTTGTATGCTTTGAATTAAGCTGTAAATTAAACGGTTCAGTTCATAAAAGGCCCCACTGGTATAACATTATTTAGCGGTCTCACAAATTATTACTCCTGACATCTCTTGGTCTACTAGGCCAAAGAATCTGAGAGAATGAAGAAATGTTACTAATTCTGGGCAACATTTTCTGTCTAAGATTAAGAACACTAAAAAATATTAACTCTACTTCTTTACTTCTGTTGAGCTAAACCTGGGGTTTTATAAAATTATTGTGACTAGGTGGGAACCCAGAGTCCAGCCCAGCAAAAATAAGCCCCATCTAATGTCAGCCTAACCTGCCATACAGCACAGAAAGCCTCTCAAGAACCACGCTGGCCACCTAATTTGGAAAAGCACTGACTTGCACACTTAATATTAAAGAGATATAGAAGTCCTACTTGACTTGAACACAACTTAGAGGGAAGCTTGAAATAAATCATGTGGCCAAACCAAACATGTAATGTGACACATGCTGGAGTGTAGGACTTTGTACAGAAGGCCTAGGCTTGTAAAGATTTTGGACTAGAGTAACTCTTTTTTCTCTGTACTACTTCCTCAGAGAATTTCTAAGTCAAGTTCAGCATCTTTCTCTATGTCTTCCAGGGGCTAAAAAACATGGAAACCAAACAGCAAGCATAACACTCCAAAATGAGAACCTTGCTCACAACTACTCTCTTTTGTCAAAACTGATTTTTTCCATAGGAGTGATTTACAGATTGTTACCAAGGCCAGATGAAATGGTCCGTAGCTGCTTCAAGGAACTGTATTAAGCCTTTAAAACCTGTAGAGACGTGCCCAGTAATGAGGCTGAACATTCTGCAGAAAATTTAGAGGACTGAGAGCAGTCTCCAGGCTCAAGAAGTCTGCAAGTCACTGTTGAGCAATACAGGCAAGCTCGTGCACCGTGGTGCGTGTCTAGATGAAGACTCTGGAACGTGCTCTCCAAGGAAGAGAGAACTGCCACAAATCCCACTTGCTCCATAAGTAAAGTGCGTACCTTTGATATTGCTTTCCCTGACCCATATTTAATTGTAAGCAGGAAAACGTGGCCCCAAAACTCGACTTGAACAAGACACTTCAGCACCTAACTCTTGTTGGAGGAAGAGAGTGTGGCAATAATCATAGATATTAATTCTCAGCATCACTTCTAGAGCAAAAGGCAAAAAACATGCATAAATATATAAATACACACACATGAAAAGTTTTAGTAACTTCAGTTTCCCACTCTCTGGGCTTAAAACTTTCACATCAGCAGTGACTCACCTGACAATGAAAAACTTATCAGTCTCCGACTTCCTTGTCCCTGGATTGAATCTTCATTGGTGATGCTTTTAAAAATCTGCTGGAAGAAAAATAACAGTGAGAGAAAGCAGTCTCCAATAACTCTTAAACAGACAAATCGCTTAGCAACTGTCTTTTTTACAGATTCTAAGTTTTACAAGTAAGAACCAATTAGATGACCATTAATCAAAACAATTTTATTACTCAGGTAATGATTTAACTACGAGTGGCCTAAGTCATCCCTTCCTGAAGGCTCTTCCTTAAGAAAACAGAATGATAGAAAAATTTTACTGTAATTTTAATACAGCAGTTCCTCACCCCAAAAAAGAACTGCTTATTAAACAGGAGCTAAAAGTAGCGCATAAGAATGTGGATGGGGCTCTCACCTCTAAAAACAACTTCTGTATTTATAACCTCTTATTACTACTGTAGAAAATCTTGTTCCACAAAGTGTATTGCACACATGTGAGAAAGACTTCCGAGGGCTTACTAACCCTGTGCAAAATCCAAGTCTGAATTATGATAACAATAAGCATTGAGTGTGATCTGGAAAAAAAAATTTAAACAAAAATAATAATTGATAGATGAACCTTTGCGCTCCACTGTTTAGGTTTTAATCACAGAATGATATGGGGGTTGGAAGGGACCTCCGGAGATCATCTAGTCCAACCCCCCTGCCAAAGCAGGTCCACCCAGAGCAGGTTGCACAGGAACGTGTCCAGGCGGGGTTTAAATGTCTCCAGAGAAGGAGACTCCACCACCTCCCTGGGCAGCCTTTTCCAGGGCTCTGCCACCCTCAAAGTGAAGAATTTATAGGAATTGATCAGATCCCCCCTCAGCCTTCTCTTCTACAGACTAAAGAGACCCAAGTCCCTCAGGTCTCCTTCCTAAAAGAGATGCTCCAGGCCCCTCATCATCTTTGTAGGCCTCTGCTGTCCCCTCTCCAGCAGTTCCCTGTCCTTCTGGAACTGGGGAGCCCAGAACTGGACCCAGTGCTCCAGGTGGGACCTCCCCAGGGCAGAGCAGAGGGGCAGGATGACCTCCCTCCACCTGCTGGTCACACTCTTCCTGATGCCCCCCAGGATGCCATTGGCCTTCTTGGCCACAAGGGCACATTGCTGGCGCATGGTCATCCTGTGGTCCACCAGGACTACCAGGTCTTTTTCCTCAGTGCTGCTCTCCAGCAGGTCACCCCCAACCTGTACTGGTGCAGGGAGTTATTCCTCCCTGGGTAGACGACCCTACACTTGCCCCTGTTAAATTTCATCAGGTTCCTCTCTGCCCAACTCTCCAGCCTGTCCAGGTCTCGCTGGATGGCGGCACAGCCTTCTGGTGTGTCAGCCACCCTTCCCAGTGTTTAATGTTACCCTTTGGTTCGGCAAGCTCATTGGTGGGCTGCGGTGGTGCAAATTAGGACCCAGGCTACCTTCTGGCCATCATCAGAACTGGGAAGCAAGAACGCCTTCGAGCCAGTGCCTGGGGCAGCAGCAGGAACTCACCATCAGCAGTTTTCACCACTGCTTCCCTGAACAGAGTGAGGCCATGGGCAGCTGGGCTCCAAGTTCAGCAAGGAGGTGGGGCCACCATTACTACCTCTCACTGACTCTGGAGTCAAACCAAGTGCTGCTCCGCTCCCGGGAAGCCGCAGCTCCTTGCCACTCCTGCCGTTTGGCTTTCAGGCGAAAAAGAAAAAGAGCATTTATGCAGTGAAGTTCAGTTACTGCTTTCTGGCAGAAACTGGAAGTCCCACTCAGCTGTGACTCATTGCTCAGTATATTAAATATTGTGTATTCAAGCTTAACTTAGAAAACAAGCTGCTCTTTGCCCCCAGAGAGTTCAATACCTGGGCAAGGGGGCACTGCTGCCCAGCTGCAGGGGTTAAGCAACAAGCACAGCTGGCTGGTCAAGGCGCAGAGGAGGCCTAGATCATAAATACACAGGTTGAATTTAGACACCAGTATAAAAAAAAGAGGGCTTTGTTAGACTTGACTTTTTTGTCTTGATCGTTTTGTTTCTTACAGACTATTTAAATGGGGAAAAGGTGTTAGGTCCTGGTTCGATTGTTGGTCCAGGAGGTACTGAGCAGAGCGGACTGCAAGTAAATTCCGGTAGGAACATCCCTATTGTATCACAGCTAATTAGCTGCAATTGCACTTTTGGCCTTCTCAGCTGAGCAGGTTTCATTATATTTACTAAAGTCACCACTGATTTCTGGATAGAGACACGTTTAATTAAGAATATTCTATGCGACGATGAGAAATCTATGACAAGAACACAGCAACCTTTCCCAGCCAAAGTTGTCAATCCACCAAGAAAGGACGACATTTCCTTGCCAAGGTGTATTTTTCATACTACCTCACTGCCTGACGCTTATTACACGTTATCCTTTAATACTTACTACTTATGGTCTTTTCATTATTTTGTCCAGAACAGTAACTGGGCCGACCGATCTAGATATGCGCACATTTGCAAAACGTGCTTTTTTCCAGTCGTTAAACTTTTCTCTGGGGCTTTTAGATCTGCCATGAAATCAGTATGAATAGTTTAACAGCCTATGCTGTGAAGAGCCTGGGCTGGATGCAATGGGGTACTGCAAATACCGGCTGGTTCAAAAATGAAGAATGTTGCTATTAAATGACACTTATGGGACCGTGTCTTCACTGGTGAAATTGTCTCAAGACAGCTACACTAGAGTATTGTCACAAATTCTGAACAGGGAAAAAGTCCCCAGCGTGGCCAAACCTTGGCAAAGCTTGGCACGATACAAAGAGGATAATAACACATCCAGCTCCGTAAGCGAAACAACAAAAAATATTTATTTGCTCCTAAAGAACCCACCTACATCACTCTGTCAAGTGCTCACCCCTCGGTGACACAGTCACGGGGACTAAAAACCAGTCCTGCTGCATAAACGAATTATATCGGGAGATGAAGTTGGGGAGATTTAGATTAGCTATTAGGAAGATATTCTTTCCTGTGAGGGTGGTGAGACACTGGAAGAGGTTGCCCAGAGAAGCTGTGGATGCCCCATCCCTGGAGGGGTTCAAGGCCAGGCTGGATGGGGCTTTGAGCAACCTGGTCTGGTGGGAGGTGTCCCTGCTCATGGCCAGGGGTTGGAACTCAATGGTCTTTAACGTCCCTTCCAACTCCAACCATCCTATGATTCTATATGCTCCCTAGTTTACCCCAGCGTAACTCCCTCAGATGCAATGCTACATCAAAACGCAAGGCATCTTGATAATGCCTAGCACTTAACCTTAGGAATCTGAAACACACCACACCATTTTAAGCTTTTCTGATTTTCTTCCTGTCCAGGCAGCTGAGAAAGGGAACACACAGCAGAAAGGCTGAGGGTGAGAGGTGCTTATCATTGGGCTGAGACCTGGGATGAGCCATTAAAGACTTCATACGACCAAGCCAGACGCCTCCTCTACAGCTCCACCATCCCAAACCTGTGCTCCTCATCTGCCAGTGGTCTGGTGGCACTGGTCTGGTGGTCCCCAAATGTATGCTGCACCTTCTCACCCACGATACAGGTCCTCAGGCGCAGAGGGCATCTGCCAGAGAGAGCTTGACCAGGTCTTCTCTCAAAGGAAGGGCGGTTATGCACAGACATATCCGGGGAAGGATATTAGGAAGGGTGGGAAAGTGATTTTACTTTACTATTGGCATTTCAAGGCGTCAGAAGGAACAGTGTTGGAGAAAGAGGAGCTGCACCAGGAGCACAACATGATTTAGCTTACTGTGCCAAGCAAGTGGAGTACACAAGGCTTCTCCGTTCAGCGCCCTGACCAGTTGAGGTCATTACATTTGCCCTGCTGTCCACCTGAACGGAATTTCTTTGGGACCAAACCAAAAAACACAAACCAAACATCACAGGGACTTAGAAACAATTAAGGCTGATTTTCTGAAAAGAAAAAAGCTATTTGCTGCAGTTTGGATTCACTGCTTTCTAATGCAATGCCAGACTGTCCCCAGTAGCGAGGACAAGGCTAAGAGCAGTTGGTGCAGGGCAAAGGAGGGTGTGTGGTCACCAACGCTTGCCAGCCACCACGCCAGCTGGAGCTCATAGCATCTGGAGGCCGGGGATGGGGAAGTGCATGGGTCACACTCTTCCTGCTCACCATTTATCATTAAATAACTCCAGACCAATTTTAATGGCTACAATACAATTATGTTGGGAGTTTTGTCACTGTAAGTAAACCTTGAATTTATTCATCGGGAGGTAAAAAACCTATCTTCTCAACTGCCACTGAAAACACAGTTAGCTGACAGAAAGACAACATTCATCTCATCACTTGACATCCTATGGACATGAAATCCTTGATATGAAAAGAAACAAATGTGATTTTCCCTCAATAACTTCAGTGCTCTTTTATGCCCTTGAAGTGAGAGCTCAGTCTGAATTAGTTTACTATTTTTAGTTTATAATGTCACGTTTGCAAATTGTGCAGTCCACCCTAATTACTTTACAAGTCCCGTTGATAAGAAGCAGGATGAATATGCCTTTATTACATGCTCCTGTCATATCTAGATATGAAGAGATAGGATGTGAGCCTAGCTGAATCTCTTGAGAAAACTGAAGGCTTCCTGAACCAGATCCAAACCTCCTCTCGTTTTCCTTGCTTGTAATCAGAGGCGGTGTCGTTGCCGCTGATGGGAGTGCGTGCACTCTAGCAATTAGAGGAGTATCGGCATCTCCTTTAAAATATCCTCCAGTAAATACACGCTGTAAAATCTTCTGGTCTGCTTCAGAGTTTCCCAGCCCCTGAAGCCTGGCAAAAGACAACCTCCAGAGCCCGTGACAGCTATCTGCGAAACACGCGGAGGTACTTGATCCAAGCCTCTTGGGACCTGCTGAGCTCAGGGAAAGGTCCACAGTTGCTGGCACTTTTCATTTTTTCAGAAGAGAGGAAAAAAAAGACAGAAAAGAGATGACTGAAAGCTAAAAATAATACAGTCTCGCTCTAACATCATTTTTCCTTGTGAGTAAGTTCCTGCAAATGCTGGAGGGAAGTTATGTGACCCTGGATGAGAAAGGAGGCAGGCGTCACACTAGCAAAGGGAGCCCTTGAGGCTCCCTCCCTCTTTAGCCATGGTGTATGTGTTATTAAAAAAAAAAACAAAACACCCAAAAAACCTTGAAACATCCCAGAGTACTACAGTCCATCAGCTCTTGCTGAGGCAAAATTCCAAGTGCACCACTGAAACCTCATCTAAGCACAAGATAAGAACAGAGACTCTCCCAGCTAATTAAAAATACCTCCTAAAATACCTTACCCTTCACCAGTCTATCTAGACACATGGAAGAATAACAAGGACAAAGCTCCTGGTCCTGAAAATGAAGTGGTTTCCAAGGCACACCTTGGGTCCCCCTGTTCAGCCACCCTGTACCTCTAGGTTCTGATGAGGCAAATACTTCTGCACACATAGGCAGTGTGAACACAGGGTCCAGAAGAAGCTGTAATTGTGTTTGCCTGGTGCTGTACTAGAAAATCTGCTTTTGGGCACCACAATGACCAGTAACAGTGCAGCGTGCTGGTAAAGTCTGCTTTGCACCACTAAGTCGCTTTTAGCACATTTATATATTGTGCAGCCCAACTTAATTGTTTTAAAAATCCTGCTGAGATGAAACAGGATTAATATGATTTTATTACATGCTTCTACCACAGCTAGACATGCACAGCAACAAATACAAGCACTTACTCCTTTTCCCAAACACAAAAAACCACTGTTATGCCTTAATCTTAATGTTCTGTTTCCCCTCCAGAAGGGCACATCGTGTGACTACATAAAGAGATTCCACAAAGACAGGCAAATTTTCTTGTCCCATAAGTAGAAGAAACACCTGGTTTAAGAAATCTTACTCTTCGCTGACAGCCAAAGCACTGCTGTATTAGTAGCTTCTGCTGCAAAATAATAATGTATCATATAAATGATATAAATTATCTCACATAAGCCGGTATTTCTTACTTTTAAAACAAAGGAAACGGCAGTGTTATTAAAAACATTGCTGCACTAGCTGTTTGCATTTGTTGACTTCATATGGGGAACATCATGGAAGTGAACTAATGGTCAATCCAATGAAGCTCCAATTTTTAAGGGTGCTAATTAAAAACTGGAATATTTTACACTGACAACACAGACTGTAACTACAGTAATACTTAATGCAGATTAAATAGCCAGATACTGTAAAATGGCAAAGATCTAGCCTGGCCCATACCATCTATTCACGAGAGCTTCTCTTTAAAAAGGCAGATCTAAGAGCACATCAAAGTATTCAGAGGGGCTCACGCTTCCAAGCAGTACTATCCAAACCTCTATGGAAGATGGAAATCCATAATATAAAAAAAAAAAAAACAACCTAGGCACTACAAAAGTAAAGCAGCAAAGTATATTCTGCTTGTACACACTGGTATACATGAAAAGAAGCAGATGACAGCATTGCAAGAAGGAAAGGCTGTGACCCGTGCTTGATCCAAATCACAAGTGAAAAATAGCCTCAACTCAGTCCCAAATTGTGCATCAGTTAACAGAAAAAATACTGCTAGATGTGTCAGAGCTAAAGACACGGTGTTGCGGAGCTGGGGGAAAAGACAGGCTGCCTGCACTACTCTTGCTTCAAGCTCCAGTTCTCTATTCTCTGCTTTTCAAGAGCGCTAAACTTGCCTGCAGATTTAAAGCAAAATAAATGAGGTTAATAGCCTGAATTCAGGAGTCAGGAGCAAAAGAAGCTTCTGACGCATTTAGCCTCTGACTCCTTTCACATGTTTGCATCCCTCAGTTCATCTGAGATGTAAGACGGGTCCCAAACCCCGCAGCCCAACCCAAGGGCAAGGTACCAGTTTCCACGCTGCACAGCTTGGCTGAGGGCACGTTAATCAGCGCTGAGCTACTGTTTTAGCAGACCTGCTGTAAGAATCATTCTCCCCTAACCTAGTTCTGTTGGCTTTTACTCTTGCCCTCTTGATTTCACTGAGCTCTTAGCATTAGGACAACTCTCTAAGCAAGTGGCAAATGGCTTGCATTTTCCACAGCTCAGCAATGAAGGGTCTTTTCACAGTAAAACAATATAAGACATCGTGCCAAATTCATGCTTCATATTGTGCAACCTCATCAGGGAGGGAACAGTCCTCAGTAGATCTGCCAATTGGTGAATACTCCTATTTCCTCCTAGTGCTGAATTTAAAAAGAAATAGGGGTTTTGGCGGAAAAAATTGACTAAAACACAGATTAAGTGCTTCCTTTCTCCCCATGACTTCTTCCACATCTTGGGAACACAGGGCGCACTGGGACACGTAAGGGGTGAATTGTGAAAGGAGCAAAAAGAGACCTGATCTCCATGATTGCCCCTGAAAGAATTATGGCTATAATCCCAGGCACCACTTTGGAAATCTAGCCCTAATTAGTGGCAGTGCTTCAGCTACAACCCTCACTCTGTTAACAGAATTATCCAGCTCTTGAATGCAATGTATTCCACTTATCCTGTTAGCTAGTTAAGCCACTGTGCTGGCACCATAGCATTTTGCTATCAGGTGCTTCCAAACAGCAGCTGATTTCCCCAGCAGCAGAGCTTAACTCCCCGCTGGGCTCCCTGCAGCCGGCACGCGTCCCTGAAGGACTGGGACCACGCACACAGAGTCTTCCCCATGTGCCACGGTCAGTGCTGCTCCAGCTTTGTAATACACCACCTTCTCAATGCCATTCTCTAATTAAGGGGAGAATTTGCTTTTGCAGTCATACAGCAATTGCCCTCTGTCTCCAGAAAGCTCCCTTTCATACAATCACCGAATGGTTAGAGTTGGAAGGGACCCTAAAGATCATTGAGTTCCAACCCCCCTGCCCTGGGCAGGGACACCTACCACCAGACCAGGTTGCTCAAAGCCCCATCCAGCCTGGCCTTGAACCCCTCCAGGGATGGGGCAGCCACAGCTTCTCTGGGCAACCTGGGCCAGGGTCTCAACCACCCTCACAGCAAAGAATTTTGTCCTAATATCTCATCTAAATCTCCCCTCTTTCAGTTTAAAACCGTTACCCTTCATCCCATCACTCCACTCCCTGATCAAGAGTCCCTCCCCATCTCTCCTGTAGCCCCTTCAGGTACTGGAAGGCTGCTATAAGGTCTCCCCGGAGCCTTCTCTTCTCCAGCCTGAACAACCCCAACTCCCTCAGCCTGTCTTCACAGCAGAGGTGCTCCAGCCCTTATCTCGCAACAGTGTTTACTGATCACTTCATTTATTCCCAGGAGCCAGAATTTTTTCATTCCAAAAACTTCTCTCCTAGAAACCCTTAAAAAAGGGAGCAAGGAAGTGAGTAAACATTTTTTTCTTTTCCCATTGAAAATGTTACAAATTCTTTCAGCAGATTCTAGATAACAAACCCTGGAAGCCAATCTAAATTAGGATAAAAAAATTGCTGTTTAGTATCATCAGTAAAGTCCTCTAGAAGGCAACTATCAACAGGCTTACGACAAGAGGACACTAAATGACAGCATGTACCAAGTGTATGAGGTCTCCACATTGGAATGATGATATTTCATATTCCCCAATCTATCCTGTGTGGGTAGAAAACTGTTTCACCATAACCAGCAGCTAGAATAGGAATGTTAAGAGCAACCATTTTCAATTAAAGCAAAATCAAGGATTGAGGCAACAAATCAGAATCTCCCACAGAGTCCAATATCATCTTCTTCCAAAATGTTATTAGATCCAGCTTTTTCATTGTTTCAACAGTTCCGCCTAATAAACCTCAGCTATCCTTTGGCAGCAGCAGAGAAGCTTTGATTAGAGATTCTGATCTTCCTTCACTCTTTGAAAATTCATTTAAATAAACTCTTAGATATTCAGATACTTAAACAATCATACACGAATGCGGACAGGCCCGTGCTTTCTGGAGCAATGGCTGGACAACACCTAAGCAGCAGCCTTTTTTTCTTTATAAGTAGCAACCTCCTGGGAGGACGGCACTTTTCCGCAGTGTCCCTCACCGAGTGCTCACACGTTGGCTCTGACACTTTTTGACACGAGCCTTTGAGAGCTAACAAGCCTCTCAGCGAGTTTAAGGTGGTGCAAAGGATGGCAGCGGTTTACACCCCCAATGTGCAAAGCAAACTCCGGTTGAGTTAGCAGGGAAGAAGGCTCCTTGCAGCTGCTAAACAGCTTTGGGCTTCCCAGAGCTACCATCATCCAGAAAAAAAAACCTCTAAGAAAATCTGGGTTTATGATCAGATTGACATCAGGCAGCTGCCTAATGCAGGACAGGGTCAGCCCTGCCAACCTGACAGGTCCATACGCATAGAATGAATGAGCTCAAGCACCCTGATGGCTTGTAAGTATTATCCTCTCAGGAACAGCTAAGCAAGACCCCACAACCCACTGAAATAACTGGGAGGCTTGCCATTGACGTGTGAGATAGGCCCCTTGGGCGCTGGCTGGATCCTGTAATTCTGCATAAAATTTGCCCCAGTAGACTTCAAATTCAAACTTTTCGAGAAAATGTTTTTGTTTGAATGGAGAACTAAAAAATTGCTGCTAATACCTTTTCTCTTTGTGCTACGAAACAACGAGAGAGAACAAAACATAGGGGGGAAATGTAGTGGAAATACTCTAAACTCGGACACATCCGTGATGTCCTTGGAAGGCAGGAAACTGCGTTAGGCAGCAGCTTGTGCTTCCAGGCAGCCACCTTTAGAGCTTCAGAAGCTCCTCACTGTTCTAATGGAGTTTGGTTGGGAGAAGTAGATAGATGAGTGATGCTCACATGTATCAGAGACAACCATATTCTTCAGCTAAGCTGTATTTGAAAAACGGCTCAATGCATTAGTCTTGCTGTCAAAGAGGCTGGACAAGGGAACCGAGGCAATGACCCTTGACGCCGTAAAAGAAGCAAGCAAGGCGGTGAACAATGCCCATTCTTCTAAATGAGTGCCCCAAACATCAATTCACTATGAATACCATTATTTCCAGAAGTGAGTTACAGACCCTCTGCTTTCAACCTTGGATCCTACTTTAGGCAGAAATGAGGTTTATAGTCTGAGTTTATAGGCAGAGATTTATAGTCTGATTTCAAAAAGAGAGAAATATCTCTGCTACTTCAAATGGCTCTGCATCTTGCTGAATTACTAATAAAACAGTTGCACTCCACAGAGCATTTTTCTAGTTTTGACGGCACAGAAAGGGTCAAGCTGACCAACAAAGTAACCACCAAATCCTCTCCTTTTACAGTATCTACATTCACTTAGTTAATGCAGCCTCATTGATACTCAGGTTTTTCCCCCATGTATCTTTCAAGAGGTCCATCAGACCCATCAGAAACTGCTTATCCTATCTCAGTAAACCCAGGGGGGTTTTTTTTGTTTGCTTGTTTGTGTAGTTGGGGCTTTTTGATTTTAGAATTGCCTTCATCTTCTTATTTGGCTACTGCTGGCTCCAGGATTCACAGCTTTGTTTTTCTGAGTTTGCTGCTTCCTAGAGCAGCAGGCTTTAAAAAGGCAATAGCCTTCTCCAGTAAGTGGGCTTGTGGGAATACTGGTCGTAACCAAACTGCCATAGAATAACCGATGTTGGAAGAGATCTCCTGAAGTCTGACCCTTCAGTCAAAGCAGGACCAACATAGAGCAGGCCACTAAGGGCCCTGGTCCAGTTGAGCTTTGAGTACATCCAGGGATGGAGAACCCACAAGCTCTCTAGGCAACCTATTCTAATGTTTGACTACTGTCTTGAGGAAAAAAAATACATTCCTGAGGTCTAATCAGAATGTCCCTTGTTGCAGCTTGTGTCTATGGCCTGCTGTCATTTCACCATGCACTGCGAGGAGAGTCTGCCTCCTTCTTCCCTACACCCTCCCATTAGGTAAAGCCACCAGCAACATCCCACCTAAGACTTCTCTTGAGACTGAACAAATCCAGCTCTACCTCTGCTGCTCCTCGTATGCAATGTCAGTGACCATTCCTGAAGGATGAAGAAAACAGAGGCCAGACGCTTCCTGAAAATGACTGTGGTGGGGTCTTACAGCCAACTTGAGGCATGGCAAAGACATCTGGGGGGAACCAGCATTTATGAAATCCAACCTCCAATAACAGCTGAATTCACTACAGCAACCTGGTCATCACAGAAAGCCTCCTGAAGGATTTGGCCTGCTGCATATTGGACGCCAAAGACTTCTGAACATAGTCATTAAATATGACAGGCGGGGAAAGGGACGTCAACTAAAGGCAGGAGTGCTGTCACGGCAAAGAAATCATTAACTACAGTGCATATAATGATATAATTCTTCTAGACCTTAATAAATAAATCACACCTTATCAGCAACAGAGGTGTTTTCTGTTGCATGTGTCAGTTTTGATGGAAATCAGTGCAGAGGTCATCCCAAACACTTCAGTCAACCCTGGGAAACCATTCTGTGGCAGAGCAAGGCAACGCAGAAGTTCATACCCCATGCTACACGCACCACCCACATCGTCCTCACCCAGTACTCATACGGAAGAGAAGTAGCTCCCACCTGCACACAAACTCCATGTCCCCTGCTCCCCAGACCTCTCCCCATGTGAAAGCAGGTGTCTTCTGCACAAAATGCCTCCCCCTCATACTCACCAGGAACGTTTCTTCCCTCTGCCAGGCAAATAGCACATCCCTTCCTTCCTTCCCTGCGCAGGCAGCCCCCACGCTTACTCGTGGTGATGGGCAAGGAGAGGACAGCAGAGCTGAGCTGTTGCTGCTGCCGTTGCTGGAGCTGGAAGCCATGGTGAGCAGAGGCTGGCACTCTGTGATGAGACTGCCCTTCCAGCAGCAACTCTCACTCTGCTCATCTCCTCTTTCCTGCAGTAGCAGGAACAAAACTTTCTTGGTCAAGGTCCAATACTTTGGGCTACACGGAAGCGGGTCTTAATCCAAGCCCACCTCCTTGGACCATGCCCCCTCAGCTAGTTGGAAAAAGAAACACAAGAGACACAACTTTTCCCCTCCCATCTTGGGGCAGGCTGTGCTGCCTGCCAGTCTACAGTGAGACAAAAAGGATGACTGATGAACCTGGAAGCCAATTCTGACCCCATTGAAAGTGGTAAGAGTTTGGCCACTGACTTCATGGCAGTAATATTTTATCCTCTTCTGCTGCAGCAGCATTATATATCCCTCAACTGCAGGACACTGGAGCAGCCAGTGCTGACCCACAAGACTGGAAAACAAAGGAGTAGTAGAGGATGCCATAAGGAAAGCAAGCAACTAATTTCAAAAATTTCCAAGTCTTCCACATCCAAAAAAAATTCCCTTTCTCGCTTTCAGATACATCCCAAAAAACCCAAACCAAACACCAAAATCACTGCCCTCAACAAAGATCAGGGCAGCTTTGTCAGAACTCAAACCTGATGGCAGCAGCTTTCAAACGTGCCTGCTGGTGAAAATAAGTCAGATCTTTTTAGAAAAACCAAGAGAAACAAATAGGCTGCTGTTAAAACCAGGGTTTCCTGACAACTAGTGGCATCTCCAGATTTTTCCAATATTGAGCTTAACTATTCCCTTATAGCTGAATCAGTTTTAAGGCAACAGATACTGGTTGCCCTCAAATAATTCACTTTGGGAATCACAGTCCCAGTACAGCCACAGTCTGCTAGACAAAAGGTCGTAATTCTGTCGGTACCTGAAATATAGTCCATTATACGTTTCGTGAACTAAACTTTAACAATATCCCAGGGCTAATGAGGTAGTATGAGCGATGCTGGTGGTCCTTTGCTAAGAGCACCAACATATGGTCTAATTCATGTGGTTTATACTTACGTTCATCATAAAGTCCTCCTGCATTGCCACAAGGGCAAAAAGGGCCTCAGGGTAAATAAAAATCAGACGCGTGGAGTTAAAAAGGGAACTGTGTACAAACAATTGAGTTGCTTTCCATCAGACTTTACAGATGTAAGAATTTAAGCCTGCTTTTAAACTGGAGATATTAAGTGGGGAGGGGCTGCATGCTTTCAGTATGGATGGAAATGTGCTTGTCTGAGATCTCAGCTAGCTGGCTGGGAAAAAAAAACAACAGATATTTAAGGCAAGTGGAAAATGTTTCTCAAGAGATTCAAGGATTAAAAAAGAACAAAGTGTTCAAAATTCTATTTAAAAAAATATTCTTACGCACATCTGCTGATATATAACATACTGACCTACATTGATTTCCCCACTCGAACCTCTTTCGTTCTTAATCTTTCATAGAAGTCATAATTATAGCAAAAGTGATTTAGAAAAGTACGCAATATCATATAACTGTCTTCCATCAGCAAAACTGTATTAAGGGAACAGGATTATCCTGTCGAGCTCTTAGAAACCAGGAAATGTAAACCTAAACGGTAACTGTGAAGCATTAAGTCTGCTGAATATAAATTGCAAGGCTACTTTGGTTTTCTTCTCTGTCTCTGATCATAACATTTTCCCAATATAACATCATAGATCTATTTTTGGATCACCTGGGTTTGGTGAGAAGTTAAGTACAGGGAATCCAAGACATACTTGAGATCCAGATAAAAGGTAAAACCTAAAAGCTGAAGCATCAGCAGAAAAAATGGGAAATACACAACTGAAGAGTAAGAGTAGAAAATGTGAGAAGCAAAAAAACCCCAACCACTAGGTGGAAAGGATGCCGCGATGACAGGGCTTGCACACGTGTGCAAATGGACACAGGCAAGAACATCTGTACACACTAGGCTCCAAGGGTAGACAGACATCTGCGGGCACTGACGTGTGTAGGTTGTTGAAACACTTTTCAGCTTTCAGTCACCACCTCCTTCACCTACTTGGGGTGTTTCCACTGAAACCACCCAAGTTAGGCTGCAAACGTTCTACAAATCCACAAGTTATAAACGCGTGCAAGTTCACCTCAGAGTCATCTCCGCAGTCATGTCTGCTGCTTTTATACAGGTTATCTGAGGTATGGGTTATTTCAGGTCAGATTTTAAGTACTGGTTACTTTTACGAAGGGTCATTGTGAAACTACAATAACGTTCTTCTCTCTCCAGATCTTCCTCCCATCTCCCCTTCTTCCCAGGACTACGGAAAGCAGACAAGGAAACAAAAGGAAGATCTTTCAAGAAAAGTAAGTTATTTTTCTCCTTTACACTGGCTGCTGGAAAATCCTTGGTTACTGAAAATCCAATCAGGGCTAAAGCCGATGGCATCTATCAGCTCCAGCAGAGATGAAGCTTCAC
The DNA here is from genome assembly GCA_002844005.1 of Limosa lapponica baueri. Classification (NCBI taxonomy): domain Eukaryota; kingdom Metazoa; phylum Chordata; class Aves; order Charadriiformes; family Scolopacidae; genus Limosa; species Limosa lapponica. The sequence goes on from KZ505925.1 coordinate 402,983, forward strand.
TGCAGGACTGCACAGAGAGGTTCAGCACAGGCTTCGGCAAGTTTTACAACCTCTGTCCTCTCCCTCTGCGTGTCCGGCTGTTTGTCTGGCTGCTGCTGTGAGGTAAAGAAAGCCTCCCAGTGCTTGAAAACAGCCACGTTAGGGAATGCTAGCGGCTGAAATTTGCTGGGAATTGCTGAGAGAGAGTTGTCCACCTCAGCTGAAGTTCATACCTCAGGGTGTATTCAGATACAAGATATATGGATATGTGGACATGAGACAAGGACTTGTACCTACTTCCCTGCTTTCCTCCCACCATCCCAGCTTTCCAGCTTGCCGCAGGGAACAAAGCACCCTTTAGCTCAGGAATATGTGATTCCAGTAAACCTTCTGCTTGATTAGTGGGTGTTCAGAGACTTTTTCATCTGTGTATCTACCCAAGAATTTCTCAGGGTTCTCCACTATGCATCAAAGCTTTGTAAAACTATACTTTGCTTTTGCACCGCAAATTCACCACTGATATACTCAGTTAATTTCTCATCTGTGCGTCCTAAAAATTTCCTTCACATCCGTTAATCTGTAGGCTACAGCTCTGCTTGCAACACAGAGCACAGGGCAGCTTAGTCAGTGCATTCAGAGTCCCCAGATAAGTCTCTGTACTCTTTTCTGCAAAACAAAGCAAATTTTACTCAACTTTTGTAAGTTATTTGCATTATACTCCAAAGCAGCTGTCCAAAGCATCACGCCTTAGAGCAAAATAACTAATTAAAAATGGCCAGGCAAAGAAACACAATGTAAATGACAGTAACTTTGATCCAGCCTAGATTTGTGCCATAGATCACTTAGGTTTTGAGAGAAAGACCCACCAAGTCAGCAAGAAGATCTCTACTACTTCAGTGGATCTGGCTTTCAGATTATCATGAGCTGCACCGGTAGACTTAAAAACCTTACCCACACCTTCTTAAGCATCTCTCCCTGCAGGTTAAGCTTCCTCTTCCCTTTTCACTTGGTAGTGTGTCTGAGCCCCAGCAGCAGATACCGTTACACAAACCACCATCTTCAAGAAATAAGATGAGCCTCTGACATCCTAATGTTGTTTTAGAAATCACTGATCTCTTACAAACATCAAAAGATATTTTAAAAATAAACCCATAAGGCAGTAATTCTGCTGCATTTACCAAGTTTGCCTGATGTCCTGCTTTCATATCATCACAGAGGTATCGCAAGAGTTCTGCAAAACAACTTCCTTCACTGCCCCAGCTCCATCTGCTTATTCTGCCTTGTTCATTGTAAGCTCTTAAAGAGTCATTTGGGATTTTATTAATTGCGTTGAATAAGCAGTGAGTTCATGTTTTTCCCTGTACACCTTTTAAAATTTATTCAACTTCTTTGGAAGGCTTATCTACACACACAGTTGTGTCTCAGCTAATATTTGCATTCCTTCCTCACCACAAGTCATTTCGTCTTTAGTGTAATCTAATGATCATGGCTTAGTATGCTAATTTTCCTGGATGGACACATCAGTCAGAAACCTGGACACTGCATTCTTTAGCATGGCTAACACTTCCTAAGTTCGTAAGTCCTCTGCATTGTCTCATCAGCTACTAGGAAGTAATAGAAGATTAAAGACTATGACAACAGTTTCCATTTGAGAATTGCTAACCCTTTCAGAAAATGTTAATTCTCAACATGGCCACCCACATCTGAGATAAAATATAAAGAGGTCCAACAGCAGTGCTATATAGCAAAGCCAGACACGACATGAAAAAAAGCTAAACTGATTTGAAATTGCAGGTACTAGAGATGGATCATAATTACCCAAATTAGAATTTGAACAATTAGAGTTCATGCATTAACTCAGCTATTCTTGAAGAAGTGTCAGTATGATCTTAACCACCAGACCACAGGCTTCTTAGTTTGATGAAAATGCAACGACCTCCCAGAAACACTGGACTGGAACTTCCTTTGTGGATCATGGAGTCTAACACATACAGCAATTGGTACATCTCATCACAACTGACGCAGATTTCTCAGCTAATTAATACCATTCCTGCTTCAAAAGTCTTCTACCTGAGTTGCACTTCTACCCAAAACCATGTGGTTGTCACCCAGACTTAAAATTTCCTCTCCCTTCCCCTATTGCTATATAAACACACAAAGAATTTCCTCAACTCACGAGTACTGGAGGATACCACAGGTTCTGAAAACACTTGCTGATGCCTTCAAAAAGAATCTCATTTTGTATCAAAAATTGTGCGAGAGGCGATCCAGATCAGAATCACCTGATGCTTCTGAAGCACCTTAGAACATCATAAATAATAGGAGATCTGAAAGGAGGGTATAGCCAGGGGGGGTCGGTCTCTTCTCCCAAGTCCCAGGCAATGGGACAAGAAGAAATGGCTTCAAGTTGCGCCAGGGGAGGGTCAGATTGGAGATTAGGGAAAATGTTTCCACGGGAAGGGTTCTTAAGCCTTGGACTGGGCTGCCCAGGGAAGGGCTTGAGGCACCATCCTTGGAGGTATTGAAAGGAGGGATTGACCTAGTGCTCAGAGACACGGTTTAGTGATGGTTTTTATCAGAGTGAGGTTGATGGTTGGACTAGATGATCTTAGAGGTCCCTTCCAACCTAGACAATTCTATGATTCTATGGTAAAACTATAAGCAATGCTAAAGGTACAGACACAGAAGATCAAGAGCTTGTAATCTTTATCTCCATTAATTCTGGAACATGGGAGAAGACTGAAATTGAACAATAGTACATTCAGAACTGAGGAAAGTGAGGGTTTTTTTTCTTGCAAGGCCTAATTAAAGGGTAAAATTTGTTACTGCAAGGACACAGAAAGGCCAAGAATTTAACAAGACTAAAAAAAATGGTGTTAGATGGCAATCAGGAATATCCAGAATTTCTATAACATATGGCAATTAAAAAAAAAAAATCAAACAGGATGCCAGTCTATGACCTAAGCATCTACTTACTAGGAGTGCCTACCTTACTGATTTATTGCACAGGACTTGTTTTTTGGTGCAGATTTGACTTGCATCTTTACGTCACGGCTTGTGGTACACACCCAAGCGCACAATCAATGAGCACTAAATTACTTCCCTGCTGCAATGACTTCCAGCCATCAAGCACCCCACTTGCAACCCGGACACACATTTTTCCAACAGCTGGTCCCTTTGCCTATCCAGCGCCCAGCAGAGTCATGATGTGGACAAGCAGTCCCTGGAGCACAGCAACCCAAACCCTGGTCCTTTCCTCTACGTCTCACCAGGCAGTATTGCAGACATACCCAGTTTGTTTGACCTAAAGGATTGGATTTCATGCCCACGCACTGCAGGATTCTTGTAGTTTCCATGGTCCTGGGAGTTGGACTAGCTGGATACTGGACAGGATTCAGCCTGGCAGCACTCCTGTTCCCTTTCCCCCCCTCCACAAGTGAAAAACTATTTTTTAAATCAAGATTGTGCCAAGTATAAATGGTTCTCTCAATTAAACAGTAGTCTAATACACAGAAAAAATGGCTAGAACACAGCATGCTCTTTTTTTAATCCATTATAGCAAGCCTCCAGACCATCCAGTGAGACTTAGGTCAACTCGTTCAAAGTTGACAATAACAAATCAAACTGATAAATGCAGGGGAAAAGAGCAGAAATAATCTATTTCGTAAAGCAACATCAAAACAAATCTTTTTCCAACTTCTGAACTGATACATACTGGAAAGGTGCGTCATGTAGCCTGAAGTACCGCCGGTAAATTAGCTGGTGTTCACCTACAATCAGATTCGTGCCCTATCGCAGGAGGTAACTTCCAGAAGGGAGGAAGCAGGAGGTGCTTCATTCAGAAGTCTATCAGCTTGATCTCTGAAGCACCCTCTACAAGTCTAAATCCTTCCTTCCTTCGACAAAATTTGAAATACCTGTCCTCGGTCCCACCGTATAGTTGGAGGAACTGCACTGTTTTTCATGGATCTGACCAGATGCAGGGGGGAAGTATGTAAGAATGTAAGAGGCCAAAGCACAGCTGATTATACTAGCGCAGGGTGCCGAACACTCACTGATCTTTCCATAATTTACTAAACTACAGAAGGGAGTAATCCGAAGTGCAGGCTATTAGTATGGCTATTATGTGACCATAACAAGAGACAATCAGAAAGCAAGTGGCCGGGAAATACCAGACACGTATTGAATCCATTAACAAATAAATGGCTTGTGTAATCATCTTCACGGTGCTGCTGAAATGAAATCACTCCAGTTCCCATCTATCACGCTTCTCATTTCTTTGCTCCAACTCTGCGCTGCAAGTGCTAATTAAACCACTCTAAACCTACATTTAGAAGTTCATACAGGATCAGATGTCCAGTAAGGCTAAATTTGACACAAGTGTTTTCTTTCAAACAAGATGTGCCAAAAAAACTAGGGCAAAAGGGAGAAGCCCAAAATTGGCGCAACTGATCTGTGGCCAGTGATACCTAGGGATGGCTCAGCAGCTCCACAATTAGTGCTGCCTCATTAAGAGTCCAAGAGAGGGCAAAAAGTTGACAACATTTTAAGGGGGCACGTGCAAATGGTGGCCTTAACCCTGCTTTTTGTTCTGTCGCTAGTCTGCTTTTCTGACTGCGTAACTGCAACGTTCAGGCTAGCACAGGAGGAAAAAAAGTCTGATGGATGAACATGTAAAGAATTATTTTGCTTAATAATTTAACAGATGCCAGCTTTTCCTTACATGATGCCTTCCCTGTTTAAATCCATCGCAGCTATGCCTACAGCAGTGCATGATGTGCAAAATAAAATAGGTTTTGAAGCTCCCAGGCGCTTCCGCCTGCCTTCCCTGCTAAAAGAGGGCTCAAGAAGACAACGTCAGGACCTCCGCAACTTCTTCCACTTCAGCTCACTCACCTCTCCAGCGCTCCGAACAGGACGTGCACCCCAGCCGCCCTGCCTGGACAGGCACACAGCCTGTCTCTGCGTCAAGCGGCTGGTGCTCTGCCAGGGATGAATTTGATGTATAGGGCTAGTTCTTTCATGCTGTAGTATATTACCCGGATTCACTGAATTTCACTGAATTTTTAGAGCTGGAAGGGGCCATATAGATCATCTAGTCCAACTCCTCTGCTGAAGCAGGATTGCTTAGAGCATGTTACTCAGGACGGCATCCAGGCAGGTCTTGAAGATCTCCAGAGAAGGGGACTCCACACCCTCCCTGGGCAGCCTCTTCCAGGGCTCTGACACCCTCACCGTGAAGAAGTTCTTCCTCATATTTGAGTGGAACTTCCCATGTTCCAGCTTGTGCCCGTTGCCCCTCGTCTTCTCTCTGGTAACCACTGAAAAGAGTCTGGCTCCCTCCTCCTTCAACCCACCCTTTAGATACTTGTAAACATAGATAAGGTCTCCCCTCAGCCTTCTCTTCTCCAGACTAAAGAGTCCCAGCTCTCTCAGCCTTTCTTCATAAGGGAGATGCTCCAACACTTGAATCATCTTTGTTGCCCTTCGCT
>KZ505925.1:408628-454847 GCA_002844005.1 Limosa lapponica baueri
CCCAGGATTCCGTTGGCCTTCCTGGCCACAAAAGCACACTGCTTGCTCATTGGCATTTTGCTGTCTACCAGGACTCCCAGATCTTTCTCTTCGGAGCTTGGCTCCAGCAGGTCCATGCCTAACCTGTATTCGTGCCTGACATTCTTCTTGCCCAGGTGTAAGACCTTACACTTTTCCCTGTTGAACCTCATGAGGTTCGTCCTTGCCCAGCCCTCCAGCCTGTCCTGTGGTCATTCGCCACAGGATGCAGAAAGGGCACTGGCTTTCAATGCATCAGCAATACGTGCAGAGTCGCTCCCTGACGCAGCGCTCTGTGCCGGTTGTTTCAAAGCGGCACGGCCAGCCTGCTGAACATCCTCCCGGGTGACAAGTACCGCGCTGGAGGGAAGCGCTGTGCTGAGCCCTGCTGACCCGCATCGCGCTCACACCACACAGGTGGCTCCTTCCCCTTCTCTCCTAGACGTGCAGTCCCTGAAGACGCGTGCGAAACGAGCAGGTGATTTAGCGCGGGAAGAGCACTGAAGAGTATTTTGGGTGCATTTCTTGCGTAAAGCCTTTTCCAACCTGTTCTGATTTTTGGCACCATGCCTAATTTTAGGTGCTTGTATTTGAACTTCCGTTATGATGATCAAATGCACTACGCCTCCATCTTTCTCACAGACAGATCAGGAAATTACGAAGGCTTCAAAATTAAGTAACATTTAAATATGCAAACAGCTGAGCGTTGCAAAGCAGAGACATTCCTTTTGGCTTGGAACATTAAAAAAAGAACATCCCTGTAACGTTGAGTGTTATGGGCTGCTGCTCAGGAAATTAATGCTGATGTTCACAAAGAAAATTGTTTGTACCTCCCCTGCTCGGTTTGTGCTTGTTAGATAATAAATTCTGAGCACTTACCTCTCATAAGCGGTGTAAATCTGTGAATGGGTGGTGATAGGAGTTCGAACCACACCGAGCTGAAAAAGTCGATATCAAGATAGGGGAAAAAAGCCACCAGGCACAGAGAACTAGATCACTTGACATATCTGAAATCTGTCATAATGAAAACGCTGCTTGAAGTGATTCTACCTGCTAATTCTATTCCGTTTTGAAGGATTCTGCCAATTTGGAAGAAAATCCTTAAACGTTTCCAGTAAGGGCAGTGGGGTTTCAGCACACGCTCTGCACCTTCACTGAATCAGGACTGTAAGAGACGGTATTATTGAACTGCACTCCGAAGAGGTGTCCAGTGCAAAGAAGCTTTCTTAATATTGAAAGAAAAACCTCTTGCCAACCATCCTAATTTAAAATGTGGCCAGAAGAAATAAAAAGAAGGAAAAGGTTATTACTTACAACACAGTGACTATAGTTACACTGCAGTCAGAGACCAATTACACCCCAGTTACGCTTTCCGACTCTGCTAATTCATATGAATGGGGCGCTTGCTACATGACAGAGTAATTGCAGTGTAAATACAATAGTCTTTATGTATCTGGAATCTGAAAAACCGCTTGTGTTACTGAGGTGGCAATAAGAAATAATTTGGACATGTCATTAACCTTCAAATTCTTTGAATCAGTGCTAATTAGGATACAGAAAAGCATAACCAAAAATGTAATTGCACTGAGCTAAGGGCTCAACTGCGCAACTGTTAGGAGGCTGCTGATGTAAGTACGCTTGAACACAACGGAGTATCACCAAATCAGGCTGTAAAACACCACCATCGTTCCACGGTAGTGCAGCAAAATGGAATTGAAAAAATGAATTAACGACATTTTTCAGCTTTTACAAATGTGCTGAGGGCTGGTTCTCAGACCAAAAACCATTCCCATTTATTTTGTAGCTGGGGAGAGTCAAATTCTGCCAGGAAACCCTTCCCTTCACATGGGACAGATCAGTTAGCTATAGCTTGTGTAATGGCTGGTGTACCCACTCAGCACACAGTGCCCCAGAGCCCAATCCTCGATTAGGGCTTTAGGTGATACTACAGTATTAAGAATTGAAAACAACGGAGTATTACTGAAAACCTTTCTATATTGCTCCTACCCCTTTCCTTGCTTTCTCTTTTAACTTCACCTCTCTAGAACATTTCAAGACAAGTGCACAGTGAGTGCACACAGGAATCTGTAGCATAAAAGTGCTAACGTTTCCTACACACACAGTAAAATCTTTGCCAATTCCCTACTAAGAGGTACAACTACACCTTTTCTACCCATAACGAGCTTGCTATGAACCATTACACCTTCTTATCTCCAGGCACCACAAGCCTTTTGTACACACGGGACCAAATTGCTCTTTGTGTGCTTACAGAAAACCAATGACATGCAGAACTTTCTGTTAAAATGCAGCATCTCCTCAACCAGTGTAAAAGTTGCTTTAAATTCAAAGACTTATGTTCTTGTGTTACACCACTTCATGATGTTCTCCTACACCAGCGGCAAAGTATGAGCACATGAGGCTGGTGGGATGTGGACTGCATTGCTGCTCTTGTGAAAGAAATAACACATCAGGAGAAAACCAAAAGCGGGCAGGTATTTCCGACAGATCAGAAGCCTACACAGATCATCTTCCTTCCACAGTTCATGGATCAACTACTTTTTTTCTTTTTCTTTCCTCTTGAATAGTTAATCAGTGGAATCCACTCTTTCAGCAATTGTTTCTTAGCATATATATTTTCTGTTAGATGCCCTTTTAGATTGAAAGAGACTGTGCCCTGGCAGAGAGCACTTTGTATTTGACTACTGGAGTCTACGCTTCCTTCCAGCTGAGCGAGTATTTCCAGTCGTTTCCCCTGCTCATTTTGCCTCGACTTTTTCATTCCTGAATGACTCCATCTCCCTTTGCAGGTAATCAAAACAGGAGGAGATGTATACAGGGATGGGAAGAATATAGATGGTACTAACAGTGCTACTCCTTACCTTGCATTCGAAGGCAGCTTCTAGCTGCGGGAGCTCTGGCTACTTCTCATCTCAGGGTAAGGAAAGGGAATGCTCTTGCTCAGTTCTGACAAATACCCAGTCGCTTAAGTACGCCCATAGGTTCCAGAGAAGTGCTGCTTCTCTCCCTGGGAACGCTGAGCCTTTCAAGGTACACCACTTGCACTTGTTAAAGATGTACCTGGCCTTGCATTCTTTGCTGTGATTAATTGCAGCAGCCTGATGTTGTGTTTTCCATAAAACTTCTTTTTTTTTTTAACCTCAATTGCTGTACAGTGCAGAAGCCACTAGACGTTTCTGCTCCCTCTTTATCCTCTGTTTCTTGGAGTATAATTTATTCTCACACTCTCAAAATCAGAATGTTAGATTTATTACATGTCCCAGAAACATAGACAGTTTTAAAACTCACCTATCACAGAATAAGAAATGAAGTAAAGAACACAGCTGAGATTTTTTAAATCCAGCCTTCGGAAAAAATGAGAGATACAGTCTCTTGTACGTGCATACTCTCATAAAATTCCAGCTTGCAGCACATATATGGAGATGAGGCAGAATGCTTCATTATCAAACACTGCTCGGCAGCCCACGCTCTGACGTGACAGCACGTAATGCAAACATTTACAGCAAGGAAGTCCTCAGGAATGATCAGTCACCACCAAATGGCAGCAGCTTATCAGGTGGTAAAGTCCTGCTGTGGGAAACCCAGCTGAGGCAGCATTTCCACACAAATGCAACACGGAGAAAGGTCTCTTTCAATAATTAGCTCCAATTTACATAGCTTTCCCCATGATGCTAAGTGTATTTGACGAGTGCCATCATGATCTATGAGACGGGAACGGTGGCACGAAAGCTCCGGAGGTTCGATCAGTCGTGGTTCTTTGCATCTAATACACCGCGAGTGAATGCTCCCAATTTAGTGAAGACATTTGTCCTGAGGCTAAAACATCGATTCTCCACTTACTGTCCTTTAATTGTGATGCATCCAATTTATCTTTTTAGGCTATCAACTCTTAGGGGAAAAGGTTCTTCTTTTTAATTCTGTATGCTGTTCTCATGCCTGCTTCGTTTTGATGCAAAAGAGCCACGTTCAGGTTAAATAATTTTCACACCAGCAAGATACCACTTTCCTATTGCTAGAATTAATTGCTGTAACTTGTAATGGTTTATATAACAATGTCCGATGTAAGGAAGAGTTAGTGGTGACAATACTAAGAATAAATGAAGAGTAACAAATAGAGGAATAGTCCAGATGTTGTAAAAATGTTCTTTTCTACTGAGAAAACTGTTTGCTTATCCATACCATGGTAATCCTTATGCTTTAGTAGTATAAACCACTCTGCACAAGCAACACCGCTTTCAGGATGTCACTAGTCCAGACAAAAAGAAGCCAGCCAGGATGTTCCTTTTTTCCAGAAACGCAGGTGCTATGTTTTACTGCCATCACCCCCAGGCCTACCCGCTGCCCCAAATTCACATTTATGCTCTCCTGCCACATACGAATTGGCCAAAGCACACAGCCCTTCATTCCCAGATATTCAAAGCTTGACGATTCAGAGGCGATAAAATGTGACAGGACTTTTCACCGACAAACGAACTGCAGGGCATCCTCATCAGCCGGCGAGGCAGCTCTAATAACTGGGTTACAGCGTAAGAAGATAAAGCTCAAATGGAGCAGAACATCCATAATACAAGAAATGCGAGATGCTGCTCAGCCTAAAGCACCATTGGTGCTATACAAAGACATCCAACTAACACAGCAACTTTTTTTTTTTCCCCCCCTTTGGAAGCAGGATTCCTTTTAACTGCCAGTTAAAGACGGTCTCAGCAGCGCGTGAAGAAGAATGGCAACCGCTTATAGCCCCCAGCATGACTACTTCCAGCTTCTTTTCCCTTTACAATTGCAGCGAACCACAGTCAGACAGACAATGAAGGCAGATTTTTGTTTGGTTTTTCTTTTTTTTTTTTTTAAATTGTGGTGGTAGGATACTGCTGGTTATCTGTGTTTGCAGGTCTCGTTGACAGCCAGGACAGGACACGCACCGAGCAGCCAATACGCCAGCTGCTGCCCCCGCCGCGGGAGGTGCCACCCGGCCGGGGGCTCGGACAGAACCCGCTTGGGTGGCTCTGGCATCAGCTGCAGATGAGCCTGCGCTAGCAGTGAAAACACAGTCCCCAGAAAGGTCACCTGTCCCCAAATGCTGCCTCTCAAAGGACACCTGCCCTGGATCTTCTTTCCCAAGCTGTGCCAAACCAAAAGGTTTGCTTGTGTCAAATACACAGAGCCTCGTCCCCTCTGTCCCCCTCCCGACAGCCTAAGCTTCAGGGTGAGTTTGTGACGCCATCACTACAATGGCAAAACTCCCCTTGGTTGAAGGCAACTGGCTTTTCAAAAAATTCAGCCCCTATACCCACAGCAGGATCCCTATTGAGATTTCCTCCCTGCAAAGCTATTCTTTCTAACACACTAAGGTCCCACAGCCGCTGCCAAAACTCCTGCTGACTGCAAAACAGGGTAAATTACCAAGCAGAGACCGCAGGATTCCCTGTTCCAGCAGAAAGGATGTGCAAGAACCTGCCCCGGGATCTGAAGAAGGTTCCCTCTGAGCAAAGCCCCTCCCTGCACGCTGGCCACGCCAGTTGGAGGACTATGGCTTTTGCTGGTACTGTGAGAAATGGCATGCCTGAGAGCCCGGGGCAGTGCTCAGAATCACTGGAGCAATGAAAGCAACTGAGGAATTGGATGCATCCAATTCAATCACGGAGGGCCCCGAGTGTCAAGTCTCACTAGGGTAAGAAGTCTCAGGGACCTGAGATGAGCTACAGACGTGGCACTAGACTGTCACGGCCCTTAAATGATCACAGAGAGGAACAGGGGGGGAAAAAACCCCAATCGATTGCTTCCCTGCTCAGCCATGCTCAATTGATGGTTCAAGACATGGGGCTGCCCACTCAGTATAATCCACTGTGGAGCTGCTGGGAAGGGATGGGGAGGGACCCAGCAGCACGGATAAGGAAAGCTGTGCATTTACTCTCTGGCTGAGGATGGATGAGCATTGCAAAGTACAAACCGGAATATCTGCTGCTTCTTTTGGACAAGAATTTTCTGATCATTGTTCCAAGCCATCTTTTAGAAAAAAAAAATATGTTTTAAAATAGACGTAACAAGTTTATTTTGGAATTTCTTTAACACTTTCTCCCTCTTTCCTTCCACTAAAAAAATCAAAAGAAACCAAAACCCAAAACCCACAAGTCTGGAATTCACCATTAGTGCATTCACAGTCAAAAGGTGAGTGCCTACATGTGTTTGCAGTTCTACAGATGGTATCTGCACTTTGCATGGTGTTACCTGTGCCCCAGCAGCAGCCAGTGCAGAGGCACACAAGAACCCAGGAAAAAACTAGAGCTGGGAAAATCTCTTGTTATCTCCTTCCCCACCTATGCAGTGAGGGTAACATCACTTTCCACACAGTGTGCGCTGAAAAATTCAACAAATTTAGTAATCAAGGTTGGACATGTACAGCAGAGAGGCAGACGGGGAAAGCCAAATGATGGGTTTCAGGTGGGACTGGAGTTTGGAGGATCACACTTAGCTGAAAGTTTTCCCATGGGGAAGCAGCAGCCCATTATTTTTCTCTAAACTGTAAAGGAGTTTAGGAGTTTTCAAGTCTTTACCATTTTTTGCCTCTTGCACTCATACGGGGGGGAGGGGCTATGCAGGTTCATATTGCCTAATCTTTGTTTCTATTCCTTTGCTTTTGTTGTCTTCGCTGCTTAGTATTTGCCTCAAATGCACCAAATATTTATGTCATGCAGCAAACAATGAAGAGAGGGCGACAGAGAAACCAGTGCTGCACCTACAACACTGCTGGCCCTCTCTGGTCTGCAAAACACTGGCAAAAACACACAGAGTACTCTGTAGCCCAGAAAGGTGAGAAAAAAATCAATTATGAGAAGAGAATGCTATTTCCAAGGACAATGGTGTGGCCCTCAAACTGAAAACTGTTACCTGATACCACTTTTTAATCATATTTTATTTTTTAGCCATGCACAGTATACTCAGCTGAAGGTCACAATAGGTGTTTCTTTTTCTCATTTGATCCCTACGAAGACCATGAGCACTGCACGAAGAGGACTTTCTTTTAAACAGAAGTCCTGCCTAGCTGAAAGGGAACGACTGCTTAAGGCACTTTGTTTCCTTATAAGGAAGCTTCCTTTCCTATAAGGACCTCAACTAAAGAACTTGGAGAGATTACATATTTGTGTATTAGAAAGGCAAAGGTCCTCATACATTCTTCTATTAATTTCAAACATACTGGTGATACTTAATGATAGAGTAACCCTTCCACACTTGCCCTGAAAAATTTGCTTAATTGGTTCAAACTCAGGCCTAAGACATGGATCTGAATTATGAAAAAAAAACATTATTCTAATCTCTCAGTCTACTGCTATTTATTGCCCTGGTCGGCTCCCTTACATTTCAGAGAAGACCAGGACTAAATCAATGACACAGACTGTCCCCCCCAAATTGATGATAACCAGGATATGAACCGCAAGTCCTGAGTCAACAAGACACCCACCACTTACTACAGGCTAAAAAGAACTTTTCAGCATCCCATAAACTGAAAATATCCAAGGCCACATTAGAACATTCCCTTAAAGACAGTTGAAAGACATTCTCCAGGTTTCCAAACCGTGAGCATGTGAGAAAGGCCTATCAAGACACGAAACCCTTTTATTCTTAAAAGACACGCCATCAGCCCCTACCCAGCATCCAATTTGCAGCTATTTGTGCATCAAAACAAGGCAAAGAGAAACTATCAAAAGTTAAGGTGAGGGCATCAAGGGTGAAAAAAAAGTAACTCCTTCTTGGTGCTGGTGCAACCAGACAAACAACAAACAGCATGTGAGACTATTCAGTAGGGACTGTTAAAAAACAAACAAACAAAAACCCCCACAAAAAAACACCAACGCCCCCCCAAGCCTCGAACTTTCAAAATTTAAGCTTCAGTGATGTCCACTGGAATGTACATGCACCCCCAGGTAAGACAGACCTTTCCTGAACTCATCTTGCAGATTAAACAACACCTGAGCTAATCTTTTTTCTAATGCTGGTTGGACTAAATCTCCTCAGCTCATGCAGACCTCTGCCAAGATGAGCCTGGCAAGCAAGGAAACTCTGTCAGCAAGGCCAGACAAGCTCTGGAGGTCAGCAAGTCTCCCTGCAGGCTTCTAAAAAACAAATTTCATTCTCAGGGCGACCAAATTTTCCAAACCCATGCAAGATACATATATAGCACTTTAGAGCCATTTGAGCCACAGAGCTTGCTAAGCTATAGCTGATCAAAATCGCTCTCAATGAAGCCTCAATCTGTCAAAAAAGATCCTCAGTACTTTGATGGATCGGGACCTGAATGCCCGCTTCCTACCACTGATGGGAAGGTGTCACGACAAAGCTGTTCCTGGAACTCAGAGGCACTGCCATGAAAATGCTCATGCCTTGATTTTGAAAAAAGCACCTTAAAGTAAGAAAAATTTATTCCTTTTCTGAGCATTTATTGTATTGACAGCCGAAGAATTCCAAATCCTCTAGAGTTATCACCCAAGTCTCACAACAGCCAGCGGAGAGAAGGTAGCTTTACAGAATGGGATACAGCTAGGATTTGGGACTTGCCCCGGCTCAGAGAAGTTATTTGTGACAGATTGAATGTTGAATCTACAATCCCTTGGTGTGCAGACCCACATCTTAACTGAAACGCTACCCGTTTCTCTGTACCACAATGCACTGAAGAGCAAATATTATGTTCAGTTTTCCTATAAAGGTCTATAAAGCCAGCAGGGAAAGCAAGGCATAGCACAGTGACAGCAGGGAACAAACACGTAAAAAATAAAAGGCCAGCATAACTTACGGGAGCTGCATTGTTTTTCACTGTGACACTGGGAGTTGTGGCTCGTAGCGCCCCGCTCACGCCATGGTAGTATTTGAAGCAGATCTTTGTTTCAGCTAAAGAAAAAAAAGAGAATTATTTTAGATCAGAAGAACCGCCGGGAAGAAGCTGCCCTATCGGCTGCAGCTCACAGGCACAAGGCTGGCAAGCAGTTAAATTGCAAATGGTTTGTCCCAGGGTGGTTGGCACAACAGGTTACCTCCTACCTCTGATCTTCCTTTTTGCCAGAGTGAAATTTAGAGTTTGGTTCCTGTGACTTAAACCAGTTTAAAACCCCAACCTCTCCTGAGCAATAGTTACAACAGACAGACCCTAGAGTACCTGATCAGCGTCCTTTAGGTAAATTAGGAAGAAGAAAAATAGGGACAGAGAAACCTTCCCTGTTCAGAAACACCTTCCCTGTTCAGAAACACCAAAAACTAATGTGCTGAGAAAGTGAGAAACTTCCTTAGGACAGCAAGATTGCATAGCTGCTCACTGACAGGTTTCACTGAGTCAATTTGTTTTGGCCTTGGTCAGAGCAAGGACATAGATCTACACAGATTATCTGCTCTGGCAGTTACTACATTAAAGCATTTTTCAGAAACAGCCTAGCACCACAAGACCTCATCTTCGTGTATTTCTACCAACGTTCAGAGATTTTGATTAGTGAGGAACACAAGCAAGACCATGATTTTGGACTCACAGCGTTGTCTTGTGCCACATGCACTGGCATTCAGATAAATACATTAAGTGAGGGAAACCTCTTTCGATAACTGTATCAAGGAACAGAGGAAGGGAAATCAGCCTCTTGTTCAACCGTCCCCTTACGACCCACCTTGTCTGCTGCAAGACAGAAAGGTACTTTCAGCCAGCTTTTCTGTTGGTCTGTAACTACAAATAGATAGGAATTGCTAGTATGCATCAAAATCCCACTCAATCCCTTCCCTGCATCTGGTGACTGGCTGGAGCACATCCCGCAGGCAGGAGCTTTCCTCCACAGTAAACTAGGACTTGAGCTGGGCTGATATGTGCCTACGTACAGCCAGGACACAGCAGGCATGCACTGTATGTACGTATGTAACAAGTATGTTTGTGGGATCTGAAAAATGCCTATTGAAATAAAAGCAGCATTCACATCTCGCAGTTTTAACCGGATAACGCCATGGAAATTTTCAGCTGCTCCATAATATGCTTGAAGGTGCTTCTCATCATCAAGTTTTTCCTTCGCCCCTTACTTTGCAGCTGCTGCTGAGGCCCAGGGCAAACACCAACCTTTGACTGCAGAGCCATAATTCCGCTCGCTGTAACTACAGAGCCTGTGTAAGAAAATAGTAAGGGAATGCCAATGCTTTAACATACAAATTGCACTGCTGTTTTAACACCAGTAACACAATAAGCTAAATCAGTGCAAATGTGACAAAAGATTATGCAACACTAAGAGCTGGGACCTTGACCACAGAATACGACACTGTCATCTGCCGTTTGGTAGATCCAAAAAACAACCATGCAGGGCCCCATGTCACGGGGACATGAAAAGTGATGGAGACCCTCAAAAATGCAGGCCTGAACCTACAGATACACAGGAGAAAAAATAAATCCTGATTTGTTTTTTTGAAAGACGAAATATTTTAGGAGTGTAGAGCCTTCCCAGCTTTCAAGTGTGACTTGGGAAATGAAAACTAAAGAGCTTATGGTCCCAAGTAGTTCGGGCACTTCCCATTTCCAGGTGGCTTCTCAGCACTCTTCCCTGAGGAGGCATCAGGGACATGCAGTCCATCGACAAGAAGCAGCACAGCGCCAGCACAGTTCATCTGCCACCGTATTTTCCATCCCCGCAGTTTGTTCTTCATCAGATGACCAGGTGCACATTTCTGCTCACGGTGTGCAAATACACGCCTCTCCCGCTCTATGCACAGACGCGTACGTGTGTCCTTTTCACTTCACGGCACTCCACAAGCAGTGGAACAGGCTAAAGAGCCCTTCAGCGCCTCCACGAGGGGCTGCGTGGCCCACCCTGGGGTTTAATCCACAGCAACACCCCAAACGAACTTCTGCAAACTCAAGCGATTTACTTGAGGTGTCAGTGCAGCTGAGCCAGCGACCCTGTTGCTGCACCTGAGAGCAGCAGTTGTTCCCTTTTGGCAGCAAAAAAAGCTGGATGAGCTCGTGGGACTGAAAAACTGCAAGTCCAGATTGAATTTTCATGTTGTAATTTTCTCTACAGGACTTTTAACAGCTCAGCAGCTAACTCATTTACTCACTGAGAAGACAGCAAAAGCTGAGGATATCACAATAGCTAAAACGCACAGTTCTCACCAATTATTCAAATCCTAATTTTCCTCTCCCCTGGAGATTTTTAGCTACAGTTTGCAGGAACATTGAGAGCTAGAATAAGGAGAGGCTTTTGTTGTTTGTTTGTTTTGTTTTTTTTTTTTTTTAATTTTTATTAACTCGTGTAGTTAATAAAATAAAACTTCAGGTACTACCCTGTCTGACAATGTTCAGACCTCACAGCAGGAAATCTCTCTGTAGGTCGACAAGTACATGGTAACTGATTTCCTACATTGAGAAACTATGGTTTAAAAGAATCTATTTAATTAAACTAAAAGTATTAGGTAGAGAAAACAGAAGGAGGAAAGAATATATCCTCATGGAGGTATTTTGGGTATTAGTATTGCTTCCAAGGACGAAGGATTACTATGATTGAATACATAGTTGGAAAGAACCCTGTGGTTACTGAAGATTCCTCTGAGTTTCACACAACTGCTATATCTAATTTCATTTTCAAACAAACTGCCCGCATACAGGTGCAAACAGGCAAGAAGGCAACCCAGAGATATGCAGGTGTCACACCCAATCCAAAACAGTGGCAGAGGTGGAGCCATTCATCAGGCAGCAATGCCCAAGGTTTCATTCAGAGAGCAGGTCTGACGGCAGCCTGAGAAATTGCTCTAGAAATACCAACATTTTCTTTTTTTCATGATTCCCCCTCTCTCAACTTTTTCCTACATCTTTTTCAGATTGAAAATATTCAAAAAATGGCCATTGTCAATGGATACACACAGCTTGTAAAAATTACATATGGTACCTTTATGTGCAAAAATGCCACTTAGACCCTCATTGGGCTTTTTCTGGCTGGCAGCCATTCTTTCCAAATAATAACATCAGTGCCATGTTTTTCACTTCAGCAAGAATCCTAACATTTTAAACGGTCTGAAGATTGTTCTCGTATTCCTGAATCACCTCTGAGACCTTTCCCAAACAGATGCAGACATTCACTGCCTTGGTACCGCTGCCTCTGCAGATGAACAGAAAGCACTGTAAGTAGAGGCAAGGCAGCGATGTAAATTAACCTGAATATTATCCAGCTGGCATTTGTACCAAGTATGTAGTTATAAGGGCTGTTTGCATTGTAGTCTTGTAGATGAGCTTGTCGTGGAATAAAGGAGGCCATTTTACTCTGTCCTGCTGCCCTAGCTACACTGCACAGGTCAGGAGCAGGCGTCTTCCAGTTAATCCCCAGTTATAAATAAATACGTGTCATTGTTATTTTCATCTCGGTAATTACGAGTAGCAGCTCACTTGTTCAGGTGATGAAGTTATGATGTTAAAAGTCAAGGAGTAATGAGGTTAAATTCTCCTTTCAATTAGCATAAATGGCAGCTAGACTGGTAAATCTTCCAAGAGATGAGATGTCTAAAGATGCTCAGAAATACTCGTGCCCATGCCCATTACCAAACTACTTGGCAATTTTCATGGATCAAGAACAAAACAGCACTGTGTTCCCTTTATGACGGGCTCGGTATCTCCAGTACAGCGTGGCTGTGTTACAGCCTTCCACTGCCATTGATATAAATAAGACAGTTTCCAGCAGTATGCTCAGACCCACTGCTGGAACCATCACGGGTGGGAAAAAATACAGCTGCCCGAAAGCAAGGCCGCCAAGGCAGGGTAATCACAGCCAGGCAACGGGAGAGGCAACTCTGTTTTGCCCCTTGCATCCCAGCTCCAAAGCACCTCTGTGGGCCACACAGGAGGGATGCTCACAGGGAAGGGAATGGAGCCAGGATGTAGCCCATCCGTGGACACAACAGAGACCACTCCTCAGCTGGAGGAAAGCTCTGAGAAGTTTGAGTTCTGCCAGGGAGCTTCATCCCCCTCACAAGGCAAAAAATGATTTCTCTACGAAAGCCCTGAGTTATCTCAGTTACCAAATCAGTTTTACAAATTAACTGGAAAATTAATTTATCAGCTGAACATTATTCTTCTTGGCAATACTCTATACTGCCTCCGCAGTCACCCAGCCCTTGAAAACACCCTGCCTCCTTACTAAGCTGAAGTGAGGGGAGATAAAATCTAGTAGGGTCTGCTGATGAATTGCAGCTGGAGGTATTGAAGGTTGAAAGCCTCTAAGAGGTGTCCTAGTTTCCATCATCCACCCATTCTTCTTTTCTGTCAGTGTTAATGCTCCTGTTGGTTTAATTGATATCCATTCCCTTTAAAATATTTACTTCCTACTCATCTTCCTCATTCCTTCAGACTTGTCCAAATCGCCCTAAATTGGTTCTCAAAAGTTCACTTGCTCTTGTAATCCTCTGTTCCTCACTAACTAAGGCTAATCTGGTCTCAGAGGCTTAGCTTTCACTAAAAGGTGGATTTATTCTCTCAAATATAAAAAGAAGCACTACCAAGATTAAACAGATTCCCTTGTTAAATTAGAAAAAAAAAACCAACCACCAACCATCCTAATGGGTATTTCAATGAAAGACTAAATGATACTGTTTGGGGGAGGCAGGAAGCATCAGTTGATGTTTGATAGGAGTACGTGATACACCTGAGGCACTTCCACAATCTGGTTGTGATTTACTCCCACAATACTTTTATTTTTTTTCCCCCCAATTAAACAGCTGAGGTGACTAGGCATTAGCTAAGCACCTCTCAGCACCAACCAACCTCTCAGGGAAGTAATGCCAGTCTTAAAAAGTGAGTCATTTGTGACCAATTCAATCTATTACTAAAAGAGCCGTTGTTGCTCTTTTGGGCAAACATTGTGCATAAAAAATGAGAGGTGTCAAAAACCAGTAATGAAAAGGTAGCTGTCTTTGGTAAGTGGGTGGGAACCAAGGGAACCAAATCAGAGAGCGAAGCAATTTAAGTTCTGAGTCACAAAGTTTTCCCTAGAGAGGACCCAGAAGTGGAATAAACAAACATATGATACCGTGCTATAATCAGATCGCTACAGGAGCGTCTTGAATTCAAGTAGCCACAGTGACCTCTGGAAGTGGAGACAGAAGGCATCAAAGTGGAGACAGGGAATCAATGGAGGGGAGAACTGATTGAATACAACGGGGAAACTGGGAGAAGCATGTGGAAAAAAAAAAGGACAAGGAATTACAGTAGGAGGTCAAAACAGAGAGAGACTAAAGGCAGTTTATAGGAGATGTAGCAGTACTGGAACTGAGCAAGCAACGGCACCGATGTCCAAGTTGAGGGAAGGAGATGACTGAGATTAGATGAGAACCACTGTAGAGAGACAGTGGGACAGGGGAGAGGGGAGAAAGACTGGGACTGTCTAAATGAGACTAAATAAGAAGAAAGCAGGGAAAAAGAAATAAGGCAAGGAAAGGCAGCAAGGGAGAGAGTAAGAAAGTCAAACCTGAGGGATAAAGAGAAACAAGTGCCTTCTCACAGAGAGCTTCATGAAGCCTGGAGCACAATGTATGAGTTGTAGCAGTAACTACCTGTGAATCCTGTACGTCCTGTCTACCTCTCATGCTGACCAACCTTCTCCACCTGCTGCTGCCTCCAGTACCCGTCTCCTGCTTCTGAATACCGCTGGAACTGTAGAGAGCAGGTAAACTACACAACGCAAAGAGCTGAAACCCAGCGCCCCTGCATCAACGCAAGACTTTCCCTAAGCATCAGCAGCTTTTAGATAATTTTAGGTAGTTTCTCCCAATACTACACCTGCCCTGCCAGCAAAGAATTAAGACACATAACAAAAGATAATAAGGTCATTAATGGTAGATCTAATTTGTACTTACAGCAGTGATAGATGATACTGTTTTTTTCCATCACATATGCCATGCAAACAGCAGCTCTTATTTCTTGTGCTGTATCACACAAACTGCCTGTCCCAGGCATTACCTGTCCAATACACGAGGGTGACACTGCATCCATCAAGCTGCTCTGCTGCCCAGCCACCTCTGGAATGTGCTTTTCCTTTAGCTGTCACCCGCATCTGCTCACAGTATTTGTTTAGTCTCACAACTGCCTATGGTTTTCCGTAAGGCACCCCAGATTTTAGACAGCTCACAGTTTAAAAGCCAACGAGGCCTGAACAGATGTGCTTCTTTAATCCCAGTTGCAGAATTTCTTCCAATGACTTTTTCCCTGCCCTGCTCTAAGGCATGCACAAACACACGTGAACAGACTGGTTGAAAGACTTCTTTTGAGAAACTGAGAGATACGAGATTTCCAAATCTCACCTTTCAGATTATTATAATGCCCCCAGGCAAGAAAGAAAAAGTGTGCCTGGAGACAGAATTAAGGCTGACCAGTACTTATCAACAATTTCAGGCACAAACCTTTGCAAGGAAACTGTAATAGCTCAAAGCCAAGCAGTACAACACTCAGAAAACCTAATCAAAATTAAATTTAAGCCATAAATCCAAACATGTGGAGATGCAGAAATGCACAGTTAGAACATTCAAATAACCTTAACTCAAATAACCTTAACTCTGAAACAATAAATAATGGATTTCAGTATTTGTAGTTGTAAATGATATTTGAAGAAGAGACTAGATGATTTTAGTAATTTTATTTCCTCTTCAAACGGTGCTGTCACAGACTACTATTGCTTCGCAAGGGGTGCACATTCAGGGCTGGAGTTACCTCCGTTATAACAGGACAGCTGATTATTCTCATTTATGATATCGATTCTTTGTTCTGTTGTTATTTGTGATCTGCGGATACTCTCTACTATTGACTTTCGCTTTTATTTCCTCCGTTTGATAATTTCATTCAGCAGCTACCTGCCTCCAACAACCACCAGAGTAGTTCGGTAAATTAACACTAAACACTAATGGGTAGTAACAAATCCTCATAGTCAGTGGGCCAGTCTCCTCTGTCCCAGCTTCACTCGTTTGAGTCCTCAGTGTTGCGTGCTCCACACTACACTGATTTGGGGTCTAGCTATGCAAAATCCACCTCTATCACTCTGCTCTTCACATGAAGTGACACACACCTGTTTACCCATGACCGCACTGCCGTCAGTTATCATTATTCAGAAATTTTTCAGCTGTAGACTCCCGAGTAAAAGACATCACACCATTTTTTTTCCTTATCACCTCTCATTTTGCCTCATAAAAGCATCCAGGAGTTTCTATTACAGGAGAGACAGAACAGAGCGGCTCTGTGAAGTGCTATTTAGGAAGAACATGGAATTCAACAATTTCATTTCAACAGGCTGTTGTTTACACGCTACCCTCATAAAACCTGCTCTTTTGGGAAGACTCATTACTAAAGAAATTCCAGCAGCTGGAATGGGTGTGTGCTTAGGCATTCACTTCCATACAGGCAGGGCTGCTAGCATTGCTGATTATTAAAGTTGCTTGACACTTTTCATTTTAAATCCTGTTTCAGTTGCTTATATATTTTCAAAGATACATACACTTGGAATAAAATTTTGCATGCTGGATGTCTGCTTCAGATCTACAGAGATGCACAGCAAGAAAATTTCAATCAGAAATTTGGAGCTGTGAGGGCAAAGGAAAGCCATGGGGTTTTTTACCCGTTAAAGATTTCTGAAGACCCTTCCTTTTACCCCCCATGGTAACACAGAGCAGGAGTTACTGTACTAAGCATCTATCTTTTGCTGTTCCTGCAAAAGTACATTAAAATTCAGCTAACTTGTAAGTCTCTCAAAAAATTTTGATATAGTTTGATATGCTCACTGGAGACATCTTTTGATTTTACCATTTAAATGTCCAGGAAATCCTATCTCTGCTGAGCATGTTCCAGACTGGCAGAAGGACAGACTTTTCCTGCAGTGCAGATCTAAGCTCTTCCTGGCTGTGCCTTGTCTGGGCACCTCTCCTGGCAGCAGGAGGGCTGTATCCCTGGGTATCTCCCTGCTGTGCCAAGTGGCATGGAAGAAGAGAATACGAACCCACTGCTGACTTGCCCTGTTGAAGGAAGAGATGGAGGAAGCTGGGGGGGGTTAGGAGCATGGGGTGGGGAACCAGAAACCAGGACAAAACCAGGTAAGGTGGTGAAGAAAAAAAACACCCCGTGATTTGTGGTGGTCATGGGCTTGAGCAGAGCAGGAGCTTTTGGGGAGCAGGTAGGAGAGCACTGTTTCAATCTTGCTAGGTCAGATGGGCACTACTGGCTGCCTTCAGGGTGGGAACTCAGTGCATCTACTGGGGGACTTGCACTCAAGCACACAACTGGGCAGTGTCAGGAAGATGGCAATGAGATTTTTGGTCATTCTGTCCAGAGGGGCACAGGTTGGAATGCATTAAAACCTACAGTCATCCAATCTACGTTCATCATGCACAAGGGTCTGCACCATCGAAGTGCCCAGTAAGTCTGGCATTTAGATCGACACCTAGAGCTGAGGTGGAGCAGAGCAAGGTAAAGCTTCTGCAGATACCCACCATAGGAGACACCAGTGGAAGGATGCCACTGGCCAGCCAGTAGCTCAAGATGCTAAATGTCTTTAATAAAAAGGTGGTTTAGCCCTTATGTAGCTAGGAACAGAACCTGCAGTTTGCATTGAGGCATTTTCTCCAACTATAAACTACTACTTAAGTTTTATTGTATAACATGAGTAATGGAATTGAAATTTGGTTTGCTCAGACAGCTCACTTCCTTGAAAATAGCCATTTCCTCCTAAAATTATCTTCAGAAGTGTGAGATGGGGGGAAAAAAAAAAAAAAAAAGAATTCATCCCATTGAAACCAACAGAACTATTTGCTCCATACTCATACAGACAGTGGGATCCAGGCCAGAACAGGCAAGAATTTTATCTATTTACTCACAGTTCAACACAACAGAACTATCTATTTGCTCTGCCTTTAATGGACTGTTGTGAAGAAAGGACCGATAGGCCCCAATCTGAGTCAATGAGAGTTGGGGATAAGGGGTTTGTAACAACTTACCTGGCTTTCATCAGGAGAAGGAAAAGCTGTTTGAGAGAGGCATTTGAGTCATTGCAAACAGCAAATTATAAGGGCTGCACTAAGATTGAGACTTTAATGAAATTCCAAAGCCTACAGGCATATAATGTTTTTATGTAAATCAGCTTAACAATGAGGTTTTTTACCATGAGCATTAGCAAGTGAGCAATTTATTTGAGAAAAACTTGCAATCATCAAAGCATTTTTAACTGTGTGATAGTTGCGTCCATAATAACTGGAAACCATGCCTAAAGTTTGCTCTCTGATCCTAAGCATTCACGCACACTGCATGCAAAACAACATCGCAGGCAAAATCAAATACACGTTTCATCTATTTATGAGGGAGACGATCTAAAATAATTTCTAAAATGCCACTATTACATCAGATGAAGCTTCTAAGGAACACTCCTGTTTTAAAACTGTTCATCATCTTGGTTTTAATGGCCCCGACAGTTCTTTATCAAAATTGATTTGTAGAGAAAAAAAATCTCTACATTTCCAGTACACTGGAAATGAGCCTTACCTCACATGCAGAAAGCCATCTGTTTCACTGTATTGGTGTCCTCTTAGCTACTTTAGAATCACTGACAATATTCAGGAGAAGAATTTGAACTGGAGATACACTGCCTAACTGTGCTCTCAGTTACAGCAGTATATATTAAAACACAACATAAACAGATAGAAAATAAATATACAGAAACACTGGCATCCCTAAGCTTTGTTCTGAGTGTCAGCAGAGGCACTGTGAAGGTGACCCAGACAACAGAGAAAGGTATAAACTCAAAACTATACAGTAGCTCACGGCTCTACCACAGAGGAAGGATGGGCAGAGCTGGGGATCCGTCTCCTCTCTTAACTGCGATGTATGGCCATTAGGTTGTCCCAGATGAAGCAAGATCTTCTCAGCTGCCCCTGTTGCAATATATCCTTTAGGCTTCCAGGTATTATGTCTGCCTCAAGTTACTTGTCTCCTAGAGCAGAGCCCTGTTAACCACCAGCTCCTTGCTTTTATCAGGGCAAAAGTAGTTTGAAGTCTTAATTAAATACATATGACTGGATTATGCCTTCAGGCACAGCCTTGAGCAAGAGATAACACATGGACTTCAGAAGCCAAGTGCCTCAAACACAGCCCTCTACATCACAACATGTTTTTATTCTCCTTGATCCCAAAACATGGGTGGACCAGGCGCTACTTTGGATTTACAGAAGCAGAAAATGACATCAGTCTTATGATCAATGGTTAGTATTTAGGAAGGTGTAAGCTATGACTTTACCTGGTGCCTGCTTTGTGAAGGGAGAGGACAGCATGAAAAGGGAGACCTTGCAACTCCAAACCCAGTCAAGCACTGAAATTAGGGAGGATTCATGTTTTCATTTACATTAGCAGCAGTTTAAGTCAAGACACCTGCTACAGCACTTCCTGAGCTGATGTTCAATCATGTGCCTGAGAAGCATAATTTAATTTCACATTAGAAACACAACATTCCCTTGAATCAGCCTTTCGTTTTTTTCCCCAAGGAAAGTTACCTTTGAAGACGTTAGTGCCAAAACCAGCCATCACAGACCTCACCACTCCCCCAGCTCCTCTTACACATTGCTTCCTTTCTCTTGTTACTCTGCAGATTCCCCCAGTCAGAAGCCCTATCTATTCACATTTTCAAGTGCTAAGCTCTCTTCAGTCGCTATAAGAAGGCTTTACAACAACAGTTTCTTTGTGCTTAGCAGCCAGACCGTGCAATATTAAAACTCAGAGCGATTACAGTTAGTGAACCATGTGCCATGCAGTATACAAAGACAGTTGCAATTAAGTCCTTGGGCAACAGGACATGAATATTGCCAAGAAAAAATCCTTTGCACTTGGATGTAAAAGAGAAACCAGAAGAGTTTACCACTACTACCCACAATACCATAAAAAGGGCTGCTCTTCTTCTTTAATACATTTATCACACTTCTGAAGCAGTAGGCACACATTCCTTGTCTCTACTGCGTATCTAAAGATATTTTTAGCCTAATATTTCCATGACAACGAAGCAAGAAACGGTCAATTTGAGAAGATGGCTGAAGCAAAATTCAAGATGCTTGTAGAAGCTGCTTCCTAGCGCTCAAATTGTTTCAGTTACCCACTACACTAAGCACATTATTGTTTGTTGCTGCTATTTCTAATCATCACATTAAAAAACTAATTTTGAGTGATTAGGGGAATTATGCATTATGTTATCACACAACAAAGACTGTTCATTGCTGTGATAGTATGAACACGCTAATACAAGTAAAAGACAACAGCAAAACGCTTCTTTGGGTTGAAGTAAAAGCTCACAGAGAAGAGTAGAGAAGAGATGTGGAACGCTCTTATGAAACTGGCAATATGTTACATGTACCAAAAATGTGATGGCAAGAATGACAATTCAAACTCTTGGCTTTCCTGGCTATCACAGAGTAGAACTATTTGCAGAAAAGCTTGGAAGACAATCATTTGCAAAATCTGGAAGACCAAAATGAAGGCCAGTATTCCAGGCAGTGGCATTAAAGGCAAGGAAAACATACAAGGGAGCAACCCAAGGAAAGGCATGCACCACCTCTCCCTTCACCTCAGGATTATCTGCTCTTATTGCAAGGCAATATTGGCAAGGCACCTAACAGGTCTACACAGCGTGAGCAGAAAATGAGGACAGTTGCACCTGAAGGCAAAAGACAGTCACGGCACGATGACAGTGCAGCGGAGACTGAGATCTTTGGCACGCTGGTTCCCAGACTCGCATTACCATCTTGCAAACATGTTACTCCTTTCCACATTACTTTTTTCCGTGGAAATGAACAGCGACAAACAATATGTAATTCTGCCACCAAATACTGGTTACACTATTAAATACAAGTGTGAGATGAACAGCCTTGCACTGTAATTAACCAATGACCAAAATTCCCCAAAGTTCAGTTCTGAAAAACAGCGTTCTTTGAGATCTTTTCTTAGCACGCCAAAGACTTACCTGGGTAGGTCTTGTAAGCATTAATTAAACAGAGGAAAAGAGACTTCTGTGTCTTCACAACACAGAGCCATTCTCTCGTTTACACATTCAAAGCATCTATAATTAATTGGGTTCACCCACTCAGAACCATGAGCCTTGAATAAAAGCTGCATGCCGAGGTATGGGGTTTTTTTTCCCTCTCCTCTCCTTTCAGTCTTGCAAACGCTTTGCTTTACAGCAGCAGGGCCCATCTTCCTTCCATTTGCTGAGCAACCGCAGGCAGAGAAAGTGCACCCACATCCTTGGGTTCTCGCAGAGACTTGTGAGCCACGCCGCTGGCTGGCAAAACCCCGTGATGCCTTTGCAAACACAGCACTGCATCTGGGTATAAATGGATAAAAGCTGGGCCTTATTATTTTAAACCAGTGCCACCAGAGTTCCTCTCCTGTGTACCACTGCTAAGCTCAACAGGGATGGGAGTGTGACATGTGGAGGTTCAGCGAGATTTACATTTTCCAGTGAGGACTTGTAAAAGACCAACTCAAAGCCCAGGTTACCCAGGGACACACAGGAGATCTCAGAGTTGTCTGCTTGACGCACAGCCCCTTTTGTAGGTCCCTTCTTTCTCTGCAACAACGCAGTCTCTGCAGATCAGAGGATCTCAGATGCTGATAGCCATCATAAGACGCATCGCCGAGAGAAAAACCCTTGGCATTCCAGCTTCACACACTCTGATCAGTCTCATTACCATGGTTTCTATTCCAATACCAGCTCACGCACTGTCTGACTGCGGCCAGTGTGCCGCAAGTTTCAAAATCACTGCTGCTTTACATACTGTTGCCACCACCTCCTCCACAAAAAAAAAAATCATCAGAGGAAGAACTGCAGCTGGTTCCAGGGAGACAAACTCATATGAATTTCCTTTTCAGGAAAGCAATTCACAGGGAATTCTGCCTACAGAGGCGATGTCAAGCTGTGTCCAAGATCTCAAAGGGAGAGAAAGGAAGGTGCCCACCTCTCTTGAGAGAGGCTCTGGAAGGGTAAGGATCTGAATCAACTGAGAAAGATTTACATCAGAATGAAAATTAAGGCTGGAGTTTATCAGATTTAGATCTACGACTCTGCATGATGCTTTCTAAAGATCAGTAAGAAAGAGGAAAAAACTACTCATTAGAATAAAATCACATTTTTAGAAGGAACCACGAACTGGACTTCTGCTTTTGACTGTAGTTGGATTCACAACCATGTGGGATGTTGGAGCACAGTGCTGAGCCTCTCTGCTCTCTCTTACAAAGACGAGGACAGACCCATCAAACACTGCTGCTCTTCTGAAGCTTGCCCACAAAGTCACCTTCTACAGGAAGCATACTATGAGACTTTTGTGATTCACTTCACAGTTTTGACTGGAGAAGGAGAAAGCAAGTAACTTTGCTGCATTTGGTTAAACCACTCTACAGTGAAGGATTTCTTATATTTTGTCTTGAGATGGACTGTATGTGGCTGCTCACCCATTCAGAAAACTCCTGTTCACGAGGGTATTTTGATGAGGCGCCACTTGCATGGTGTCTACTGTTAATTTCCCTGGGGATTAATAAGACAAAGCACAAGCTTTGTCTTATAAATACAACGAAATGATCAAAAAGCTGCTAAGAAAGAGGTATTATACCTGTTATTACTTCTCACCTTAGAGCTCCCTCTGCAATCTCCTATTTCAACACCATTTTTTCTTTTCTAAAATACCAACTTCCATTCACCATTTATTTGCAATCTAGTAATTAGGGAAAAAAACTGCTGTAATCACAAAATGAAACATGACTTTTAAAAACTTTGCAATTCGAAAAGTATCTTACTCAATACCAGTAAAAAGAAGGGGCTACAAACGGGGTACATGAAGCTGAAAGGCAAGATAAAACATCCTGACTGTAAGAAGATCAGAGAATCGAATGCTGAGCACACTGGATGAGTGTATTTGTGTTCAAGTGCAATAAAATTATGGAATTGTGGGGAAAAAATTGCTATGAAACTGATGCTGCATTTGTGCAGGTTAAAAAATTACGATCTTGTGACTTGTACTGGAATAACAAGGAATGGAAATATCACATTTAAGCAAGTAAGGGGACAAAGAGTCATAGGCAGCCCAGACAAGATGCTGCAGAGTGAGGAAGGCTTATTCTCTAGCAAAATATATCAAGAGGTACATTGGGAAATTGCAAAAAAAAAAAAAAAGCCTTCAAATCATTGTTACTTCCTATTGATTATAAAACCATATACAGATGCCAGTACGTCCATCTCCTGAAGGTGTCTGCCAGGTGACTGGTGCGTTCTCTCTGGCTTTGCACGTCACTGCTGGGACCCCTGGTGCAAGCCCCAGATGTTCGTTTCGCTGGCTGGGGCTGGCACTCGCAAGTCTTCAGAGCTGCTGTCCTGACAGCGGTGACTCCCAGCTCGCTCAAGCCCATCCAAGCTGAAATTGCTTGCAGTCACACACATACAGGTGACAGACAGGAAACATTATTGTTTTCATTTTTTTTTTTATAGGAAAGGCTCAGGTCTCCAACCACGACACACTTAACTCCCACGGGATTCGCCGCGCTGTGAAAAGGAAACCCTAAAGCAAATCATCAATAGCCTGAGTAAGATCCAACAGCTGTTATGTGACAACACACAGCGGGATGACTACACAGCCCAGACCGCAGACAACCTCGACTATTTTTAAAACACTGTTTTTCAGAAATAAGCTTGCAGAGAACCTAGACAAAATCAAAAACAGATGCAAAGGGCATCTGAAATAAGGAAGCAGTAGCGGAGAAAAGATGTTTCTGGAGTAAATTCCCTTTGAATCACTGCACGTTTGTAATATGTACTATTGCTAATTTATTTAAGTGTTTATTATATATGTTATTTCCCCTAGTTTTCAAGTTATAGACATAAAAATATGACACTTAATCCTAATCTTGGCACTCATATTCACGCCTCCTCTGGCCCCAAGCAAGAGATTCTCAACCTTTTACTACCCTATAGGCGGCAACATTGAAAAAGGAAAACGCTGTGTCCCTCCCTTGCAGGCTGGAAGGCAGATGCCAGCTTCCTGCGCCTGGGGTAAGGCTGGAGACATCAAGTCTCCTGCAGAACCTGGGCTGCTGCTTTGCCATCTCTGGCAGAAACACACCGAGCATCCAGATGCAAACGCTTCCATGCCAGGAAACCTGGCTTCTCTTCAAACCTCTGCCGCCAGCTTACTGTAGTAGTTTCACTCTTTCCTGAAAATTATACTTCCAGCAACCTAATCCAAAGGAGAGAGGGATACGAGTCCTTCCATAACATGTTTTCCTGCTCATGACAACATTCAGTGTGGGCCCTAACAAAGCATATTAGCACCTGGGAACACAGCAGCTCCGGAACAGTTAAATTCCCAGAAGGTATACTCTGCAGCCGGGCAATCTGCCTCTGTGGAGGTAAGGCACTACACGCAGGCTTCTCTACTGACCTGACGGGATTGGATTGAGCGGGTCATCACAGGATTTAGCTCTACTTATTACTTAAGCTGCAGTCAGTCAGGTCACACTAAAATTGAAAAGTACATTCCAAATTTCTTTTAAAGCATTTGTTTGTTCAGACGTCCCCCACACCTATTTTCCCTTAAATCACAGACAGGTTTGTACTTTAAAAAAAATTCCTGGGCTGTAACCCTGTCACTCCTGGTACTACAGATCCCACCGAGAGAGAGCACAGCGTTCAGTCAAGCCCTGCGTTTGGCACCTTGCCCAGCAATCACAAAGGGAGAAGGAAGGAATGGAAAGTGAGACTGAAAGTTACTGGTCTGACTGGCTGGCTGTAGGTGCCTATAGCCAACACAGGGAGAGAAAGGACCGTCTGCTATGGAAAGAGAGCTCTTTTGGGTCCCAAACAGTCATTTAGAACTAATGCAATGCTAACAATAACAGGCACACCGCGACACAAACTCTGCCCTTTCTACATAACACGCTGCAGATGCATTAACAGCTCCTTTACATCTTCTGGTGGGGTTTCATCGACCTCAGGGGAGTTGACCCCTGCTTACAGAAGCTGCAATAGCCTCTTGAAACCAACCTCATCTGTTGAGATGCTCAAACACATCCGTGCCACCCCCATCCAATCTTCACGTTTCTGTAGCTTCTATGTTTTACAACACAACTCACAATGCTAAGAAGACCACAGAAAAATATCTGCAGGTAACATGTTTTAGTTCACTTACCAGGTCAAAAAAGTGTCTATTAAGAATAAGGTAAACATGAGGGTTTGGGGGTTTTTTTGCAAGTATCTTTCTTATTACCCATCACCAGTAGACACGTCTTATTTGGCAGCGTTGAGAGCTGAAAGGGCATCGAGCAGAGCCACACACAAAGCTTTGAGAGCACAGGAGAGGAACAGCCTGTCCTACTGGTTTGAGTTTTTCAATTCTAAGAGGAGAGAGAATGATTCCAGGATGGGTTTGCAATAGATGGGTTTATAGGGTTGGGTTTTTTTTTCACCCTCTGCTACCTCTGGGAACTCTCATCTGCTGTGAACTGATGCCACCTCACATGAACTAATGGATCCATCCCAGGTCATGCACACAAAATACACTGCCTTTTGTTTTTTGAATAGAGATCCTTTACTAGAACACTTACATTCCAGATCGAAATCTCAAATAGGCTCTGAGGATATACCAATTTACCTTCTGGCAAAAGGCCAGCACACAATGTGCATTTTTACTGTGTCAAGCTGGTCTGTCAAAGAAAGCACATGCGCATGTACATTGTCCACCTGTATAATGCTGTCGTGGACATCCAACTGCTGAGTGCCACAATAAAACTTTAGAAGAGGTAAATTTATTTCCAGTATTGTTTTTATAGTTTTGGCGGCTCATTTTTCCACCTCCTTGCTGGCTTGGAGAATACACCTACCATAAAGTCATTGTCATGACCTCAGAGGGGTCTGGCAGATACTGCTTTGAGTCAGCTGCCAGTGCGCAGGAATCTTTCCTTGGTAAGCCGTGGCTCCCACAATAAAAGTGTTTTGAAGGACTAAGTAACAGTTAGTCCACAGCACAACAAAAACTGCTTACAAAATTTGCTTACAAAATTTGTTTAATTTATCCTTTTAAATATTTTCCAACATCTGAACTATAAGCCTCTTCCATACCAGCTGTCAAAAGTCTCATTCATCTCATTAAAGCCAACAGAAAAACTCCCATGGATTTCAGTGGACAGAGACCACACCTACCTCTTCTCATTTTCCTTCCAAAAGAAACAGTCTCCTCAGCTGTAATCTGTTCCTTTCACATCCACACGTCACTCAGTCCTGCTGCCCTTCTCCAAAAATATTTCTAAAGCTCCTATACTCTTTCTGTTAGGAAATAGCCAGGTAAAGAAAAACAATTAATCTGCTAAATGCACTACCAAGTGGATTTATATTCCACAGAACATTACATGCATACCTCAGCTAAATCATTTATGCATGTCACAGAAGTATTACTTTGCATTTCACTGCATCTCAAATGCAACAAATTTATGAAATTTAGAAAAAGAAACAGATCTGCTAAAGCGAAACCAGATTCTATTTTCCAAACTGCTCAAAACCTAAATGGGCTACTTCAGATGCAGAAACCTTATCTTCGCATGTATTATATATATTTAAAAGGTTTCTACCGAGTCATTTTCTAACAGAAGAAAGCACAATATGAGATTTTTAATCCATCCTAGAAGCTCAGCACACTTCGTAGAGAAGCAGTAATTACAGAGGTGCCTGCTAGCAGTGCTACTGTTAAGGCTGTGTTGGGGGGGGTTCATTATTAACCCACTTTTCATGGTTTCACAGCTCACAAATCACCCATGTACTGCCCTAAAACCACCATAGAAAATTTCATCCCAGAAGCAATTTATTTAGTTACTTTTTCTTCTTGTAAAAGCGCAAAGAGAAAAAGGGGATTATATCGAATTTTCATGCTTTTCTATGAATATATACCAGGGAGAGAGTTAATAATTTTAAAACAGCAAATTCTGATGCTCTCGGGTGAAATCCTTACCCTGTTTAAATTAACAGCTAGTTCTCTCAACTGCAGCAGGGACAGGATTTCAATCTCCGAGTTCTGGAGAAGTTCAGCTCCTGATGTTCACAGAGCTCCTCTGCAAGAGCAAGTGCCTTCTCCCATTTAATCCACAGCCTTCTTAAACTGGTTCCAGTTATGCAAAGTAGCTCAAACCCCACTGAAAGACACCAGTATAGATTATTACACTCACGCATTGTCACACTTCTCCCTGTTTTAAGAGTTACAAAGTGTTTCCTGATACAACTATGGATGGGACCTTTTGAAAGAGAAGTTCTAGAGAACAACTGGACGCTCCCACTGGATGGCTCTCCGAAGACACACTTCACACGGAACAACACTGTCTTAATCTCCGTGCCTTCCCCAGACGTAACTACCTCTGACTGTGTAGTATAACACACTGGAGTTGTAAGAGCTCTGCTCTACTGCTGACTGAGTACAAGGGGCTCTTTACAAACAGTACTGAGACTTTTGTCCAGCTTTTCAGAAAGGACCATCTTTCGCAGCAAGTTTGAAAGCTGGCATGAATTTCCAGGATAAGGCTTTAAACTAAGCTTTTAGTTTGAATTGACTCTGCCTATGAATTCTCTGCCTTTGTAAGGTAGAAATCACAGGAAACGGTTGATCTGCTCGATTGCCACCTACTCTTCAGTCAGGGACATCAATGCAGCTGCAGTTGAGATTTCTCCTGGCTAAGTTTCATTTTCTTTCCCTCAAAAGTCGGAGAGAAATTTGCATGGAAAAGCAACATGAACCACATGAAAATTCCCTCTGCACCAGAACATGATAAACAAAAAAACGCAAGTCAGAGGCTTTCTGTTAAGGTCCCACAACTCAGTCCCACACATCTGAAGTCTCTAGATAACATGAACTGATTCAGCCCCAAATGCTCCTGAAGATGATCTAAACTACCAGGAGTGGAGCAAACAATCCAGTAATTACAATTGATTACACGTCCAGTAATCAAATGGATACTCCAAAAATGGTGGGGTGGTGAGAGATGCTTCCTGGCAGAGCGCTCACCCAGACAACTAACTGAGGTAGCATCATCTCAAACACCACAGCTGACTCTGCCATGGCTGTCTCCGAACCGAGCCCCCACAATCCAAAATGTCACTATAGGCCTTTGCTTTTACATTTTCACCTCAATACAAAAAAAGGTACATGATGGGTTCTCTGAAATTTAAGGAGGAGTCAAGGAAAAGAAGAAAATAAAGGAAAAAGCCAAAGCATACTGCTACCAAAATTTATTCCGCATTTTTGTGACTTTGCGATGCATAGACTTTGTGCAGTTCACAAAGAGAAAGAAAAATGGTGAATCTATTAGCTATGCAGGTTTCATACTCCTCACAAGCAGCTCATAAAGCTTACCGTAATATCCTGTAAACAGGAAAACATTTGAAAACCTGAATCCAGAAGTGCACTAATTAGAGAACATCACTTACATGTAAATCAAGAAATCCTAGGCAAGCGGAGGGAAGGAAATAGTTTCTTCTCTCCCCACGACCGTGAGATGCCACAGTCACAAACAAACAAAACAAAAAAGTAATTAGTGTCTTGTAAGTGAGCAGAGCTGGCTCATTCCACCTCAGGCAAACAACTTTATCAGCAGGAACAGGAAAAATGCACCTCTTGGAGGTCTGTATGCTAACAGACCTTAGAGGTTCAGGAGACAGAAATAAACATTAGCTACTATACCTGAGAAGCAAAGGAGAACTCCTTGTTATAAAGCAAAATCTTAATAATGAACTTGTATCCTGTTTTAAAGACGTATATTCTTTCGTCCTTAACTCTTGTCTATCAATTAAGCAGACAGACTAATCTAATACACCGTAGGCATATCACTTTTTGGTGTGGTGGTAAATCTGCTGTTCAAGTGTAGCCTGACAATGCCGGGAGGTTAATTCACACGTCAGTTTGTGTGGATTCCCAGTTATCTCTGGAGTAACCCAGAGTTGCCAGGTTATAAAACAATTTTACCCCCAGGAAGTGCTGCTCAGCAGCTTGGATAAACAGCAAGTTAACAGGAAGACAAACCAAGACTCTGAAATCTCTACAAGCCCCTGACAGGACTTGATGTGTTCTAACTGTAGGCTTGTTTTAATGGAGTAGGAAAGGCGAAGCGGAATGGCAGTCACATACCTGTAACGCCTGGGCTAAACAACAGCAGTGTTAAGAAACTTTTCTGTATGTAAATTGATTTTTGACACCAGAGGCAGCAGAAACACGTCCACGAGACGTAGGCTGCGCCAAAAGCTGCTTCCCTTCACAGGATCTGGCTGCTGAGCTCAGAGGGACCCTTGGGAACCCGGAGCCCTTACTCACCAGCTGACTGGGAAAGCTCCCTGGTGCTCCTCTACTGCAAGAAGTTTACATGTTTATTCTGAGTCCTTTTATGCTGAGACCGTTTGCAGTCTGTGCTTTCCTGGTTTTACACTCCTGCCACTCAGAAGTCTCTGTCTGGCGGAACACTGCTGGCAACTTAAAACAACTACAGCTTAAATTCTGACACACGTGCGTTGCCCATCTTATTGCTAACCCCAGCTACACCTCATGCTTGCAGCACAGCAGCAATGCAGTTCATAATCCAAATCAATTTTGGTTTTTTATGGTGTAAATTATTTCCTTTATAAAATTAATCCTGATATCACTGCTTTTTATTTATAAGATATTTTTTTTTTCCCCTGATATTTTTAAAAAAGTTATTTTTAACACTTCCTTTTTGTATCTTCTAATGAATGGAATTCATTATTGAACTTGTAAGGTATCCCAGCCATACAAAAGATATGGGTCAGGACAAAAGTATAACTGAGAGGCGTAGAGAAAGATTGTCTTTGAAAATGAAATAAGACTTGTTCCACTTTTATATTTGAGGCTGAGACCTACTTACATTTAGGTTACATTATTATTATTAGTAGTAGTAGTATTTTCTGATTAGGTGTAAGAAAACAAAAATCACAATGAAGGTAGTCAAACACTGGAACAGGTTGCCCAGAAGGAAACTCCATCCTAGAAGATAGTCAAAACTTGACTAGACAGGATCTGCAGCGACATGCTCAAACCCCACCTGCCTTGAACTGGCAGCTGGACCAGATAACCCAAGATTATTGAACGATCGCATTCATCTTTCTTGTAGTGTGAAGGGAGCATTAAGAAGCAGCAAGATTATCAGTATATGCAGTCTACTCATGGAAAGCTGCCTTAAAATGGCCCTGGAGTGAAAAGCCATCAGACCTGTAGCTCTTACTCTCAGGAATGAGTCTACAGCCACAAGTGAACCGTGACAGCTCACCCCAGGTAAGTAAACACATCACCTCCCCACACCTCTGCTTCCTACCGCTTCAGAAGTGACCAAGTACCCGCCGGGGACACAGGCTCTGCTGCCAAGGAAAAGGAAGGATCTGGAATCAACACTGCTGTCTACTCTTAGAGGTCTCACTGTAGCAGCTGCTGCAGAAAAAAATCCACAGGCTTTTAGACTTTTAAAGAGAGAATGCATAATGAAATTAGCATAGATAATTTAATGAAAGGGGAAGGACAGAAAGAAGCATCATTATGGAAATTTAATTAATAAACAATTACAGCAAAAGTATCTATTTCAAGGTTGTGGCGTTTTTTTATTTATAAAAAGCTATCAGCACTGAGATATGGAAGGAAATTATACCTGCTACTAATGGGGTAAAGTGAACATCTGAAGTATTAAGAGGGTCGGAGAATAGCTTGGAAGAATAAAACAACATTTGTCTGAGGCTCTCAAGATCCTACTATCAATATCAAAGACCTTGCAGAAAGATGGTTCTGCAGGGCAAAAGTGTCTGAACCCCGCAGGGAGACAGTAATTCATCCCTGCCGACCTCCTGCTCTCTCGGTAAGTCTATTCTGGATATAAACGGTGTTCTTGACATCTGGCAGTCCTACAGCAGGAAACCCTGGACCAGGAGTAAGATGACGACAGGGCTAGATTTACTAGCTAGTTAGCAAGAAAAGCCAATTATCAAAAGGCTTCCTGCATCATATACGCACTTTTACAGGAGCAGGATGAGTTACTAGAGGACAGTTATATATACCACAGGTATAATTCTGCCTTCAGCATGGAAGGTCAAGTAAGTTTTTCTGTATGAAAAGATTGTCCAGACACTATCATAGGATAATAACAACAATAAATGTTGCCATAACCATCACAAGGCATGAGAGATGGAGTGGCTGGCCCAAACTGGACAATGAAATAATAGGGTTACAACCAAATTTTTCATTTATGTGAAGGGATTTATCTCTCTTTATACTGAGATTTTCCTATGCCATGTCAGACATCTAAGAAGAGCCCTTCAGATGCTTCACCACTGCAGAGAGGTATAAAAGAGCCTTACAGTACATGTGAAGCAAACTCACTGCCTCCATAAACTAAGAAAAACATTATCTTTAATACACACACTCCAAATTCTGTTTTGATTAATTACTTTCATGGTATGCTTTAACAGGATTACAAAAAAAAAAATTCCATAAAATTCTCCGAAATCAGAAATGGTAAATTATTGATGCTGTTCTATTCTTTAGGACTTTTAAACCAGTGATGGGCTCAGTCAATAAAGCGCCTGCTGAGTCTGCTCTCTCGGGCAAGCCCTTGATGCAACTTAACCTTTGGTCAGAGACCCACGTCCTTGGAGACCCTTATCCTCTTCATCATGAGAAATTTTCAAGCTTGTTGGTGTCAGATCTCAGCACTATCAAGACACCCTCCTTGTCTCCTGAATAATTTTGCATCCATGAATTGAACTTATATCCTTAATTATAAAAACCTGAATACAGTACTTTTTTTTTTTTTTGTATTTAATAAGAAAGTAACTGAAACAAAGCTCAGTACCTTACCACTCTTTTGGAGTAAATATGACCTTACGATGCATGTGCTGATTCCCTTCCAATCACAGCTGCTTCCCATTTCCACTGCATTTCTCTTCTGGATTTCTACAAAGATAAAACCACTTGGGCCAAAGTCTACGCCTGGGCTCTCTGTATATGGTTGAACACAAAAGATTCGTGACGGCAGCAGGGGCTGCATGTAGGAGATTCCTTCTGAATTCAATGGGGACTAACTTGGCCCGCAGCAGTTTCAGAAACATGCCCAATGAAAGTATCCAAAGGGAGAGCCTAGGAGCAGTGCAATGGAGGAAAGAGGGGATCTATCTTCCAGGGCAATTCCACCAAATCCCTAGACAGCATCATCCAAAAGAAACCTTCCAGAACCATTTAACTGTGGCAAAGACTAACTGATTTTGAGTCAAAGATGACACTGTAATCTCTTAGTAGAAAGATTATCAATCACAAAACAACATGACCTAAGTTATACTGAACCATTATAATAGATTACGTGACTTCAGCACCCTTTGTGCAGAATACTAACATCCAAAGTGCAAAGCAGCAAAACAATAGGTATCTGTTCATGTATTTATCAAATGCCAGGCTAGATGAGAAAAATACAGCTACCAGCCACACTACTGGATTTCAGGAATCTCTCTTCATTTCCTAAAGTACGGTATCCTGACTGATATCAAAGCTAAAGCAGAAAACACATTACACATGCAGGAGTTCTGAATATAAAGCGAGTACAACCCGTCTGAGGATATTGCTGACGAAGAAGAACAAAATGAACATGTATGTGAATCCGTATTTTCAAAATTTGGCATCTACAGTTAGAGTCCTCCAGACCCAAAGTGAAGATGTACCATTCCCTATGGCATGCTGCCTGGTACAGAGTGGTCTGATGGCTTCTACTTGAATTATTCTATCCAGGGGAACAACTGCACGATCAACAAGTGACTCCAGAAGTGCTGAAGGATGTAGGCCCTACCTAATATCTTCAGTGGGATCTGGAGAAGAGGGAGCAGGGCAGACCGGGTCAGAGATTATACCTGCCCGCAAATTTTAATGCTGGAGCATGGACAGCCAGCGCAGAGCATTCCCAGCTCCTGACAGATTCAAGCAGGAACTGCTGTAAGAACCACATAACCTCTTTTCAATCTACTGGTAGTGAGAGCACCACTGGCTGCTCCCCAGTCCTCACCTGTTTCCTGTAAAGGGTGTTAAGCAATGAGTTCCTGCTTGGAAAGAGCAAACTCTTTGTCAACTCTCACCTTAGCTTAAGATCAAACGAGCCTGAAAGAAGGTGAGTGTCCCCCCAAAAAACAGTCACAAATTTCTGTGCTCTCCCAAATCTCCCAAGTTAGGGTAGTTAGTAAAATTAGGGACAGAGCAGACGTGTGGAAGAAAAAACAGTAATGGGGATGAAGAAAACTGTGATAAATGAAGCAGAAGAGAACAGGAGAGGGCTGTGATTTTTTTTCACCCCTTCTTGTCAAGCATCTTCTTCCCAAGATACAAAAATCGCACAGGGTTGTATCTCACAACAGGAGGCACATGTGGTGCCTCACCTACCCCTTGGCACTAGCTTGAACCTGACCTGGGGGCTAGGCATCCTCACCAGGTGCCACTCTGGGACACAGGGTGCCAGACAAAGCTGGGCATTTGACCCTATGGTGTGTCTGCAACACGGGGTCACCCAGCAGCACCGCTGCAGCAGTGCCTTTCTGCCTCCACATGTGAGACAAGCCTAGCTGCAAGGGAATAACAAGGCTGGAACCAGTTGCATCAGTCTTATGTTCAGCCAGTGAGTTGACTCCATAAATCTTTGTCTTCCCTAGGTGGAGGATCTGCCAGGCAAGAGTTGGGCTGTTGGACTGCAAGGGAAGTTACTGCTTGTCCCTCAACCTGACAACATCTGGGAAAGGTAACAACAAGCAGATACAGCACACCCACAGTTGGCTTAAAAAAAATGAAACAGGAAAGAGGAAAAATCCTGGTTCCTTCATTACCACCTTGTCTGAGGCTGTCGTGCTTTGGGCTGGCTTGGCCAACGACAAGATGAGAGATGCTCTCCCCCACCTCTTGCTCCAAGGAGAGGAAGAAAAGAGACAAAAAGTTATGAGTTTAGAAAAAACTAAGCTACTTTAATGAAATATTAATAATAAAATTTAAAAAAAAAGGAAATAATGAAACAGATATCATATATACAAATATATACAAAACCGTATTAAGCTCCCAGGGAGGAGTCACCGGTCGGCACTGGGCAAGTTCCAGACTGGACTCAGTGACCAATGGGAACTGGATTCCAGAACAAACCAGTGGGGACTGAAGGTGGACAACCTCAGAGAGACCTCACTGAAGAAGAGCCAACCTGACTCCTTTCAGTCCTCAGCTTTTATACTGATCACGGCAGATGGGATGGAACACCCTATTGATTGGTTTGGGTCACCTGACCTGTCCTCTCCTCCCCACAGGTGCAACCCCTCCACAGGGTGAACAACCCAGTCAGCTTACCCTGATTTTCCACAGCAACAAGCGTCAGCAAGAGCCTCTCTCATTGAACAGAAAGTTGCCTCCGCTTCACCCCAAATCAGGACACAGGCTCATTCCAACTTTGATAAGGCCATAACGGCCTTACACAAACCTCTCCCTCTTTCCAGCAGAAGAGCTTTCAGAAACTCTGTTCCTTAAAGAACATAAAGGAAGAGGAACGTATGTGTGCAG
This sequence comes from Limosa lapponica baueri, assembly GCA_002844005.1. Taxonomy (NCBI): domain Eukaryota; kingdom Metazoa; phylum Chordata; class Aves; order Charadriiformes; family Scolopacidae; genus Limosa; species Limosa lapponica. The sequence continues at coordinate 443,264 of KZ505925.1, forward strand.
CGGGGCACGCTTATTTTCAGGGTATAACTTTTAAGTAATTCCCAACAGTTCAGAATGCAAACAGCCTAGAAGTGGCCTAAAATCACCAGATGAGACACTAAGCAGGGAGTATGGAAACTGAAGTCTAACCTGCAATTGTACTCATGCGTTGCTAAGTTACTTCTTCACTCTGTGCCTCTGTTTCCACTTCTCACCTTTTAATCTGTCTTCCCCGTCTCAGCTTTTAAGCCCAGCTCCCAAACGTTTGCATTGAGCTTATACCTTCAAAAATCCAGCCTTAGCTCTTTAGCTAAGAAAATATCTTAGTACACAGAAAAGCAGATCTACTCTTCGCAGGAGACACTAGACAGCACTGTAATAAAAAAAAGCGGCTAATAAATATTTGAAAGTTAACAAAGAAGAACAGATCTGTGCATCCAAACCGGGTCCCAAATGCCCCAAGTCTCAGTGTAATTAGCACTAAAACTTCAGTTAAATGTTACCCCAACTTCTTGACCATTGCCTAGGGAATTTGATCATGTCCAGTCTCTGACGCCGGTTCAGGGTTAAGCAGCTGAGACAACAGAGCAGATAAGCTGTGGTCTCTGTGACTGAGAACTATGGCTTGGTTCCTTAGTGAAGAAAGACTTGCTCTGACTTCGGTGTGCCGGAGATCAGGCACTATTTTCTCATTTAAAGCTTTGCAGTTCACCTTGAGAGAGTTTTCTCAAATTCCTATTATCAACCTCTCACTTCAATCTCAGCTTTGTACAAGCAGAGATTTTGTAACTTCTTCAAGCGCTGCCATGAAAAGCGGAGAGCAGGTAGTGTGGGGACCAGCCAGACTGTCCCCTGCATGGTGTCACCAAGCCTGCGTGCTGCGACACAAGCATCTTCTTCCCTGTGTGGGAACGAATAAACAAACAGCCCCAATTTCCACAGCACAAACAAAATATGTCCGTGTGTCAAAACAAGTTGTGGAAGGGGAGAGAAAGACAGAGAAAAACCTGATTCACAGACAAGTCTCTCAGTTGAGCTACCACAGCGCAACCGTGCAGGCAGCTGAGAAATAGCTGTCTAATGTCTTGTGTGGATTGACCTATGTTTCCGTTTACAATAGGTTGCTGCCTACAATCCTGGCACAGAAAGACTTTGTAAGAGAAAAACTAACAGGAAACGCAACAACAGCAAAGATTAAAGGGTTGATCAAAGGATCCAAAGCAAAGGGTTCTTGAGGAACCTCAACAGCCCTGAACTAGGAAATGCCTTCATCCAGACTTCAGACTGTGCTCTTCTTTCCGAAGCCAAGCCTGGCTCAAATATGACTATTTGAAGGACTGAGGAAAAGAAGGAGGAAAAAAAAAAATGTGTGTAGGGTGGAAGATAACCAAAAAGCATCAGTAAGACTACTACATGTGCAAGGAGATAAAGGGAAAGAACCTCAAAACTATGGTACGTCTTCCTTGGGAGAGAGACAAACAGTAGATGCACCTTTTGGGGCACAAGTCTCTCTTAGTGCTTCGTATCTGCTTTTTCTCTGACAGCTTTAACCATCCTACTAAAGAGTCTTCACACTGTTGAAGATGCTTCTGTGTTGCTCCAGTTTTTACTATCTGTAGACTCCTGAAGGTTAAAGTCATGCAGCATATTCTAATTTACTCAAAGGTAGAGCAGGATGGACTTCAACAGCCTTATCTTTATTTTCTCCCCTCACGTGGTCTTTCATAAAGTGAAGCACACGTGATTTGAAAGACACTGGGGTGATAAAAAATGAGACATGAAATTATTTTAGTGGGCTGGACCTGTCAACAGCCTGTCCAGAAAAAGGAAAACTTTGCAAATACTCCAGCTTCATTAAAGCTTTTTGTTGATTTGATGCTACAACGTCCTTCAATTATTCGTACGTTGGATGTGGCCTTTATATTGACTTCCTAAAGCAATGTAAAAGATATATTTTCTATTGACAGCTCCAGAAGAAAGGGCTAATTGTCGGTCACTTTGGGGGACATTTCTGTGCATATTCCATTAACACACAAATATATGGCATATATTCACCATGGTCTAAAACATAAGCCTTCTACCTGCAGATGTACCAGGACATCTCAGAGCTCTGACTTCAGTTGTATGCTTTTCTTACCATTATTCCCCTGCTAGTCAATAGAAATAAATAACTATAATGTATTCTCTCTGCAAGGCATATCATCTATCTTCAGTATGAAAAAAAATGCTGTAATAACAACAGATTTAAACAAACAACTGCTGCATATGCTTCCTCACAAAAGTGCCACACATATGACTGATTAACACTTGGAAATGGTTTTCTTAGTTGCCAGGTAGTAAAACAATCTGCAGAAAGGCCGGTAGATTAATGCGGGTCCCAGGTATTCAGCTGTCTTCAGTGCAATTCTGAATAGCGTCAAAACTTTCCTCGTTGATTTAAGGATATGTTAGTTTGATACTGTGCTTACAGGATGGTGCTGCATCACACCTCAGGGAAATGGTCTCTAGCACGCTCTCCCTCTGTATTGCAGGATAAGCCAAAAAACCGTGCCAGAAATTGCAGTGAAGCAGAGCACGTTTACTTTCCTGGAATACCCGTTACAGGCTGGTTCTTTCACTGCAGCGCCCTCCAAGCCTTAACACAAAAATATACATCCCTACTGGCACATCGCCTCTCTTCTCTTTCCTCCTCCTTCCCCTCCCCAAACCCCAACCTTTTCATGGCTATAGCGGATGGTTACCGTTTATCACTGGCTGTCATAAAAACCCAAACTGGTGGACGTCTGCAGAAATGCAAAGCTGGCCGCAGCGCAACATCGCCTCTGCAGCTGCTAAGGCTTTTTGTTTGCTGGGTATTAATAGGAGATGAGTTCTGTTCCCCCGGCATTCACGCCGTAGTTTGGAAGCAATTCCCTCTCTGGCTCACACCAATTACGTATCTGTCTGGCAACATTATGCTGCACGTTTGTGACTGGCAACGTTATATTGCAAGTTTGTGATACGCAAAGTGGAAAGGCGTAGGCTTCTCTGGGAAAGATATTAGCCCTTTTCAAGGTGAAAAAGTAGATCAAACACAAACTTTAAATGGCTGGGGTATCTGAAAATGCTGTATGGGTACCTGTCAAGAAATTATCTTTGTTTTTAAAGGTGACAAGGCTCTCTAAAACCAGGCTATTAGCAAATTCAAAAGCAACATGCATTTTGCCCAAGTACCCCCAAAACATAGAAGCATGTTCCAAAAAGCAAAAGCTATTTTGACCTACCACACAAAACGCATTTTCTTAACCTAGTGATATTTTAAACATACCTGAAGAAGAAACCCTTAACGACTCAGAGTGGGCAACCCACTGAGAATACCATGCAGGTATAGCTTCTACAGCAGAGAAGCATCTGAAATTGCAGAACTTCAGTTTTATAAAAAGTACAAGCAGTGCAGTTAACACAAAAAAGAGTTTCAATTTCTTGCCGTGCTTTCCTTTGCGTGCTCCCCTCCCGATGCACTTCTACAAACCCTCTCACAATACTGCTAGTTTCTTCTGCCCACAGCGGCAACTTCTGTCTAGTGTGGTCCTCCGGGTTGATGGGTTTTGCCAGTAATTACCATTCCAGCTGTGTCCGATGGAAGATTTTTGTTGTGATAATCTGCCACCACGAAGAAAATAATTTCCAGCCCCTTTTGCCTTTACTCTCTCCTATTCCAGGTTCCAGACCGTTGCATGCAAATTACCACCTACAGTCAGTATTCTGTTAAGTACCTAAACAATTGTTTTATGTATAATGACTACAGGTGACCCAGTCAGAGGGTCATATTTCATTTCAATACTTTTCAAAAATTCAGGAAAGAAAGGATATTTAACTGGGGAACATTAAGGCTTTTGAACAAAATACTCCTAAACACATTTTATATGCCTCCAGATTCAAAATACAGAAAATGAGTAATAACTCGCTATTTACTTGACCTCATTCCTAATGGTTCTTTTTTCATATTAATGGGAACTTCACTGTTGCAGATCAGTCAATATTTAATATCTTTGACTTTTCAAGCTCCCTCATATAGCTCTTTAATAAAAAAAAAAAAAGTTCAAAAATGTCTTTTTAAGCTCTTTATGTCAAGTGGCTGGCTGGGCACAGCATAATGGTAATTTCCTTAAATGTAGTACAAAAACACCCCGTGGAGAGTCTTAAAATCTAACTGTGGCAAAAGAAAAACTTTCATTTCTGAGGTTGGACAGGATGATCCCCATGGCCCCCCGATAATAAGCCTATTTCACCTCACCCAACAGCACCACCAAAAATGTTGAACCTTTATACATTTCACGAGCAGGAACCAAATTGATAAATTGCCAATACTGACTCAAGTGGCGAACAGATACCAAAGTACAGACAGTTACAGGAAAAGCAAGAGCAGAAATTAAGGGCTGCCTTTGCAAGTGAGCTACTCGGTTTTATAAAGAATTAATGCTGTAATCAGCAAGACTCCAATCAATAACAAGTTAAGGGAAGTATAACATAATGCATAGAAAAACAATACGGATACCCTGAAAATAAATTACCATGTCTTAGCTACTTACCGTATGCCTTGACAACCACTAAATAAAAAGACTACCTAGCTCAGAAGTACCTGAGCTACCATTAACAGAAGCTAAGAATATTGCAGCTAGAAGTCTCACTAACACTTGCTTGCCTTTATACCCTCCTCAACTCTGTAGGCCGTTTTTGGAGACAGAATACCAGGTCAGCTTTGGACCAGTATGGCAATTCTTGTACTACGTTACCACTGAACATACCCCTGGCCCTGTCCTCCAGGTTCTCTCAGTTCTGTCGTGAATGGCAAGAAAAGGTAAATAGATTTTTAGGTGAGTTTGCTTTTGACGACCAGCATCTTTCCCATTCCTGCAAGTGTCACCATATTGTGTGCTGTGCAACAGAAAAGGAAGATAGGATCTCTGTCCAAAAAATAGAAGTCTGAAGGAAGGTGGTTTACACTATCCTCTTTGGATAGAAAATACGTAAGGTTTTCAGACACTGCAGTTTTTATCATAACATTTAATCATCTGCAGAGCTGTGTACTTTCATACATAAGTCTCAACAACGAGTAGGAACTCTCAAATATGCCTCTAGATACATAAAATTCACATACATCAACATTTTTCACTGCTTTAACTACCCGTTTCAATAGTCAAGTGGCTCTAAGGGTATCCGGATGTGCTGCTATTTACTACTGCCTGCTTCGTTTTCTCCTGTTTTAATTCTGGACAGGGCAATGATTTGCCCTTGATGAGCGCACTGGTACATAATCTCAGGGCTGAGATTCACAACCTAATGATGGCAGCGTAACAAATTACCAAGAGGCAGCAACTCATCAAGCATGGGCTGCTGAGCTACCGTGCAGTACAACTTAGTTTTGAGCATCAGTGAAGGATGTTATCCTAAGTCGCATTTTCTTACAATTGGGCAAGTGAAGAACGTGCACACAAACAATTAGCAACAGCTACTATGTCTCAGCTAATCGGGACAACTTATTAGGCCGACATAATTCATCGTGCAGTTGAGCCCTTAATGAAATGTGGCCCACCTGAACAGGCTTGCTCCTAAACATTTCTCACTTTGCCTCTTTCTTTTCCATTGTGAATTAGGCAGGAAAGCTACCGGAGCCCAGTCCCACTTCCACCCTTTGACAATAAACCGAGGTACTAAGGCCTCTTGAAAACCCAGTTCTGGGATTTTATATCTCCTCCTCACACTTCTTTAACAGCTAAAAGAAAGCACGATCAGTCTCATGGATCAGTAACCACAGCTCAAAGAAGCAGCTGCAAATTAGAGTCTGCTTTAAAGGTTAGATCCTGTAATGTTTTTCTGCCCCAAAACCAGGATGACTAAAACCAATGTTCTTATATATTAAACAATTTCCCGTAAATGTTTTTTTTTTTTTCCAAAACACAGGATATAAGTATCCCGCATGTCCTGTAGAAATTTCAGCAGCTCGCTTAATTCTTTAGAACAACATTCTCAATTTAACTTAACACTAGGAATTACAGACCCTCAGCAGTGCTTCACACTGCAAAGAGATAATCTGTTTCTAGGACTGAGTATCCGTAAAATGTCTGCACGTAGCATCCTTGCTGATACCAGCTACTTAAGGTCAAAGTCATAGATTAATTTAATCAAGTATAACTCATATCCTTTCCAAATCCTTTAGAATTTAGGTTGTATCAAAGATTCCCTTGCTTGCTCTCAAATTCAGTCTTAAATAGATATAACTGACTATCATACATTTTATACATGCTTTTACAAAACTTCTGAATTTTGCCCAGCAGGCTAAGGTAGATCATTGGAAAATATTCAGTACAGTTGAAAAACTGAAATCGGTGCATGCTAGGCTTCTTCACGCTTAGCTCCTCTTTAAGGAAACACATTGCTCTTTCACCACAGATATCTTGCTATAGATCTCACTCCAGTCTTGAGTATTTCTGTTCTCCAAAGATGACCGTGAATTCCATGTGCATTACCACACAGTAACTCTTTGAAAAGAGAGGAAGAACTTGAATGGTCAGGTTCACTTTGGTCAGGGATGTGGGACAGCCAAGCCAGAAATGTTCTTAACTTGCTGTACAAGGTACACAGTACTTTGAAGAAGCAAATTCAGTATTTCTGTATTTTGATTGCTAAGGAGGTGGAAAAGAGTTACACTGCATTGCATCAGATGCCCTGGGTAATATACGAATATAATGAGGAACGCTTAATTTGAAATCAGTGTGCCTTGCTACAGATACACATTTTTATGCTTTTATATTTTTTTATATTTATTTATTTATTTTTATTTTTTATCTATATGATGATCAGGACTTTTTACCACTGAATCCACCTGAATCTGGTGGAAGTCAGATGCACCATGAAGTTTTCCAATTAAAAGTCAGTGTGAATCTTCCTGGAGTGAGATTATGTGCCCGAGTTCTTCTTCTCCTTAATACCGTATTAAAGTTAACACAGTTCATTACTAATAATATAGTCCAAATAACAGCAAATAGATTAAAACACTTATTCACAACTGTATTAAAAAAAAAAAAGTAAATAAGTCAACATCCACAAAATTTATTTTCTTGCAGAAACTGTAGTTTTCTACTCCATAAAAAGTTTCAGTTCCTCTCAATACATTCAAAGGTTTTGGTAACATTTTTGACCTTTCCTAAAGGACATATTGGGCATAAAAATATCATAAGAACAACTTAAGCAGTTCAATTGTCTTCATGCAGTGACTGAATTATATCATAGCAGGATTTGAAAAATACTTACGCTCCACAAAGTAAGAGCTGGCATCAATCTTCCAGATAATCTGACCACGGTGAGAGCCGTTGACGCCACGGTTCTTGTAGTCCAAAAAGTTTTCGGACAAGACCTCATCTATAAACAAAGAAAACAGTCTCATCAAGCACCTGTTGTGAGAACATGCACAGCAGAGAGTCAGGCTAAAAATATGCCTTTGGGTTGACAGAACATACTAGAGCTGCTAGACAGCTTAGCACCACATGTTGAGAAATGAGATTTTTCACTCATTTGTATTTTTATGAAGTGCAGCTCTAAAAAAAAACAACCACCACAGCTTTCCTTGAAATGTAATTTTAAAAAATACATCCCTACAAAATTCTCAAAAATCAAAATATCTAGCTTAGCGTGGATGAACCCCTACGTAATTAAACATAATTATCTAGCTGTAAGAGAGAATTGTAGCAAAAAATACTCTCCTCTTTGCACCAACTCTTCCCTTAAAAAGATCCCACAGGATCAGAACTACACTCACTCATGTCACAGCAGACGTGGTTATTTCTTGCGGTGTAGAGCGAAGGGTACTTATTTTTGAAGAATCCCACTCACTGAGTGCCTTCACAGCTCTCTGCCTCCAAACCCAAATTGACTGACAGGAAAACGCTGTCCCCTCACAGTGTTTCGAGACACTTAGCAGGTGCCAGACTACCAAGCTGATCTTTAAAGAAGTCAAGGAGTCAACCTATAAAAATGAATAATCTCTAAAAAGTTTCTGAAAACCAAGGCTGAGGAAGCAACCTCCTTGCACGCACAGGGCTGCCTGTAAATAAAAGGCGGGAGGGCGGTGAGCCTGAGGAGGGGCCTTCTGGTTGCCCACAAGAAGATATTTTCAGTCTGCTTCCAAGTTTCATTTTAGACTTCTTCAACAAGCTCTTTTCCAATCTGCAAGCCTTATGTAGATGTGAGCAAAAACATCCTGGCCTCTGGCCAAGGGCCTGGTTCTCAACCCTCTTTTATCCAACAGCTTAAAAAGCAGCCATGAGATCGTGCTGCGGCCTCAGGGCCGCGCTCCCCCACTGACGAGCTTACCCCAGGCTTTGAAGGAAACCAAAACACAGGTATTGCCACCAGGCCAGGCCAGCACTTACGGTTTTGGTCATCAATAAATAGAAACAGTGCAGCAAAAATACAACAGGCGTATGGAGATGTTTTCAGGCTGTGAGAGGGCAGTGGGGCTCGCCGGCCTGTAGGAGCCCAAAATGGCGGCAGACTCAAGCGGCTGAAGTAGCAGCCCAGGATGGGCCTGGCCATGGCCTCATTGCTCCACCTTCAGGGGGATGAAATGCATTTGGGATCTGTGCCCTGCCAAAGCACTTTGCTAAGAGATCTCTTCCCACAGAGACCAGCCATCAACCTCCTGGATTTTTCCTCCTGGCAATGAGGATGTTTTTAATTTTAACACAGGTTTGTACAAATGCACTTTAACCAACTCAGCCCTTGCTACAGAAACAATACTGGGTGGCTGCTGCGACTTGCTTCCGAAGACAGTTACATTCATTATTAGTCATGCTAAAAGCTGAGGAAAAAAACGCAAACTCTTCAATCTGAGATTAAGATACGTCAACTGTGAACACTGTGAAGAACTTGCTTCATTATCACGTGGGTCAAGGAGAAGGCGAAGATGGCGCCACGCCACAAGGGCCACGGTGGTGCCTGAAGGGCAGACTGACGGTGTGACCAACTGCAGAAGAGGCAGCCCAAAGGGCAAAGCCAAGACACCCAAAGACTAACCTATCATTAAGACGCACATATACAAACGTTAAACAAAGTGGACTTTTAAATCGAAGGAAACTACGCTTTCACTGAAAGAATCAAGCAGTGATGTCCTGTTGGTTTTTACACAGTTGTGCTCTCAAAGGAGGAAGGTAAGTGGGCTACCAACACCAAACTCTCTGGTGCCACTCTCTTGAGGGATTTACAACAGAAATCCTTTTAAAGAGGTCATTAATGATTGCAATGGATAATTATAAACGGCAACGCTATCTACAATACACACTCCCTTTGCTGACTTGCTAACTGTTGGTAATTATTTTACTAGCTGTGTTTCATGCTCTGTATTGAAGTGGAAATCTTTCAGCCCATTCACACAGTGCATCTCTGTGGTAACCCTTCAACGGTAAAAGCATGTGGCACGATTTCCGTTCTTCCTCTGTTCTACTTTACAGCTGGTTTTGTCTTCTTTTAAATTATGTATTAAAAAAGGGCAGATAAGTATACACCGTTGCTCTCAGAGCTTTGGCTTACTAATGACTACCTTCAGTAAAGGACCATCCCGGATACAGATCATCCGGAATTACCCATATCATTCCATGGAAGCAAGAACACTTATACACAGACGAGGAGATTTAAACCCATGAACTGTCCCTTTTGCTTTGGCAGGGAAAACGCTTTATGCTTGAAGGTGAGCATATACGGAAACACCGAACTGAGCCGGAGCCTGGGAACCCTGACTGGCCCCTCGTCCTGACAGGACAGGGAGAGCATCCCTCAGCTCAGGCATGCTGCTCTCTGGCTTCATCATTCGTGATGTTTATTTGTCATAGTTAGTCTCTATAAGCTGCTGGAGGCACTCCAACACCTGCCATGTGATTAAGATGTACAGGTAATGACCCTTTCTCAAGATACATTGTTAATAAAATACCCTGCTTGCTTAAGGAGGCTTAGCTGAGCTAGACTGGATGGCCTTGCTTAAGAAATCACAGATATTATAGGCTGGAGTTTAGCAGCCCAGGAGATCCCAGAATCAGATTTAAAATGCTGTGTTCACACGTAGTGAACTGCAGAACTGCAGGACTGCAGAAAGCCCTTTCCACCTTTTTGTCAGAAATGAGCAGGAAGCCTGGAAAACCAGGCTGAGGAAAAGGACTACTCCACCTGTACATCCCAAGTAGAAGCAGAATAAGGGGAAGGGAGAGGAAGCCAGTCTGTGGCTACAGCTGACAAGCAAGACCACAGGAAAGCTGACAGTAGTTGCTCCAGCCAAGCAGCATCATCTGCAAGCGGTCTCCTGTCACAGACGCGAGAGACAGGGGTGTCTGGGAAGGACACAGCGTCCAGAGCAAAGGGTCAGGTCACAAAGCACGTCAGGAGAGAGATGCACACAGGGAGCTAGTCAGGTTCAGACAGTCTATGGACAGCAGCCATTGACGAAATACAGGCTCAGGCAGTAGAAAAGATATTTTAATATGAGTTTGCAGAGCTCTGCAATATGCAGGTCACCCCAAGTAGGAGCAGTAGAGCCATTAAGCATAAAAACATTTTTGTAAATAAAACATATTTACAAATGTCCTGATTTAAAAATCCAGTATGTAGATCCTACTCGCAGCCAGATGTAAGCCCTGCCTGTCTCTCTTGGAAAGCTGGGTACTTCCCTCTTTCCAAAGAAATAAAACTAATTTTCAGTCCAGTAGAAATTCATGTTAGTTGGGATGTGTAAGCCAGACAATTTTTAGCTCTAGAAAAATAAATGCAGATCCAAAAGGGAAATCTTTCTTTTTCATTTTTTGAAAGGAGGTATTTTTGGAAGGCAAAAGATAAGAAAGAAATATCCCCTGGCAACTTAAAAATAGCCATAGTTTAAACTGGTCAGGAGGTTAGAATGTATGAATACAGCCTATCAACCTGTTTTAGTTGGCAGGTGACGCTATTCCAGGCAAGCTATTCCCGGAACATGGACATTATGTATGTGGCACACTGACAAAAAAAATTTTGCATGTGAAATACACAGCTGTTTGGTGCACTACATATACGTGCATATGTGTGTACGTGTATTTATCAACACTTGTGCCCATACGTAAGTGAATAAATGATATGGTACGTTAAAGAGAAAGGGTATGTGCAAAGGAAAATAAATTTTATTTTGTATTTCTCTTCAGAATTTCTATAACAAAGGAACTGACCTTAAAAACATGTTGCATCTTAAGTCCCGAAGGTAAATGGTGAAATGCTTCGTTTCACCTCCACACAAAATGAAGAGCAGAGTTAATGCTGCTCCCTTTCATGTATTTCAGCCAGCAGCTAATGGCTTTTGACATTTTCCCAATGAAGCATTGTAATGCATCTCCCCTCCTCTATTTCTGAAATGTGATTAACCTTTAAACTAGCTCTCTGCTTAGCTGGCAATCCACTGCACAGCCTGGGTTTGGCCCCACTTGGCCAAAAAGAAAACCCTTTGCAGTCGCCCTCAGATCTGCAGCTGATAACTAATTAAGGAAAATGCCAAGCGAGGGAGTATTCACAGAATCACAGAATGCTATGGGGTTGGAAGGGACCTCTGGAGATC
>KZ505925.1:463783-475706 GCA_002844005.1 Limosa lapponica baueri
AGAGGCTGCCCAGGGAGGGTGTGGAGTCCCCTTCTCTGGAGATCTTCAAGCCCCGCCTGGATGCCGTCCTGAGTGATGTGCTCTGGGCAGCCCTGCTTTGGCAGGGGAGTTGGACTGGGTGATCTCTAGAGGTCCTTTTCAACGCTGTCAAATCCGTGAATCCGTGAAAAAACTTTGAGATAAATAACTGCAAATACTCCATCTGTCTCACAGTAGCCACTAAATGAGAGTTCTTTTTCAAAATATACAGACGTGCTGTCTTCATCATTCATAAATTTGTTTTGGTTTTGCCCTCCCCCCCCCTTCCCCCGCGTATTTTCTTTACACATAGCTTTTCTGCAAAGAAAAATCAAATTCCAGAGATTTTTAAATACCAACAGAGCTGTGTTATGTTTGAACTTCACGTATTGTTTATTGAGGATATGTTTCTGAAAGACTGCTGATGTTCATAATACTATAGTTCTCTTGAGGGACGGCAAATGCACATCTCAGGTGAGTCGTTACAGAATTTAGAGGTTCTTCTGCATAGCTCAGAGCTGATATATAGTATATACAAAGGGAAGTCAGAACACCTCCAGAGTTCAAGCTTAGAAGGAACAAAATTTAATTCCTACTCCTGAAGGCACAATATGTCTTTAACACCCAGAAAGGCTTGTTCTTCCAATTTCCATATTTTTTGTCACCCTACCATGGCTAATCTTAAAATGCATTGACGTAATAATGTCTATATTTTAACAGAGTCAACATTTACTATTCTCCCTTCAACTAAGGAGTTTTTCTATAGCCCTCCATCAAAACCATGTAGGTGTGTATGGATGTTTTCATGCAGCTACAGGGTGGATATACTCAATACTATTTTTTTGCCATGAGACACACAACCACCATTTTTTACACCATTTTACAAGAGATCAACCATCTGCCTAGCCCATTTTCTGAGACCATGAGCAAAAGTTAACTCTAATAACCAATTCTAAATCCAGCTTTTACCTGCTTCTGCAAAGACTGTTTTCCCAGTTGGCCACCCTTATGAATGTGCACACAGATTGAAGCAGAGAAAAACTGATGCCTTTTGATAAAAGGAGCTGTGGCTCCTTCACGAGGAGCAAGCAGCCAGAACTTCCCTATAGGGAGGACTCCCTGAACTCTCCCTTTCAGGCTACTTTAACCTTCGAATAGCATCCCAAAACGCCCTACGGCATCAAAACATATGTGCTACACAATTTTTGCTCTTCTTCTTTTGGAAGCTTTTTAGAACATCTGCATTTCCGCAGACTTGGAACATCTTTGTTCTGAAGCCTGCAGTTTATTGGCTATCATCAAAATTTTAGTGATGGCAGTGGTGGTGAGAACAGACTAACTTTTATGCGTTTTAAAACCAACATTTGTATAAAGATTTTTGGAGGTATTTCCTAGAGGACTACAACGGCAACAATTAAACTCCTCTTAGGTGAGAAGCATCTTCTGTTTTGCTTCTGTGTAGCCTCTTCCTGGGATGCCCAGCAGCTCCCACAAGACAAATAACGAATAATAACTCTAATGCTCCCGTACTGAGTTTTACAGAAAATCCACAACACGCTGCCTTATACCCCGAGGGCACAATTTCTCATTTTTCTCATGACTCACTGCAATATTAAAGTATTGCCACATTCAAACCTTGCAGTTCAAATTTCACCAGCCCAAACAATCACCGAAAGGATTGGGCTGTATCCAGAAGCTGGCTTTAGGACAAACACTAGAGTGACCAGCAGCGATGCAAGAGTTAACAGTGTTGCCATGCAAGGGGTAATAATAGGCTTCAACACTAATCCCCTATTGAGCAGACTGGGGAAAAGCTCATAGTTTCTTCGGTTCTCTTGTTCCAGTCGGGCTGCTAATTCAAAACATAGTCATATATCGGTTTACGTTGCGAAGGTCATAGCCACAAGGCCAGGAACATTTCCTCTCTGAACGGGAATGCAGGCTTGGAAAATCCGCACAAACGCACACACAAAGCTAAGCCATCAGGATGTCTGGATTTCCCACCCCTATGGACGGGTCACAAACATCGCATACAGGATGCATCAACGTTTTGAGGTGAGGAGCGCGCTTTTGGAATGACCCTTCCAATTGTCCCCGCTTTGTCACCACCACCAGACCGTGGGGTGATTTTGGGGCACACGGACTCAATCCTGCCCTGGTGAAGCTACACTGAAAGGCACACTGCAGAGACTCAAGGGCGCTCAGTCTGCTGGACTGAGACCGCTCTAAAGCCGAGCCCCCAAAATGTCTTCAGCAGCTGTTTGCTTCTACAGACCCCTTCCCACTGTTTCCCCCTACTTCATTAATGTCTACGTAGTCATAGTGCCAGTCACCTTCTTACACTCCAAGTGTTTTCCATGCCAAACTCACATCAAAAGCCAAGCGATCTTCCGCCTCCCATGTTCTCTCTTTAAGGGAACCAAAACACCAAATCTCACCTTACATTAGGTTTTGCAAGAGGAGGGGAAGAGAAAAAAGGAACAAGGTGTGCTGCTGCCTGCTCTTTCCTCAGTTATTGAGATTGAGAAGCTGGAGGCACCTTCAAAGGCAACAAGGGTCAACGGATGGTTTCTTGGGGCCTGGACACACTATCCATTTTCTCATTTGGCAGGGATGCTCCTTGGAACAAACCATCGACTATTGCCATTGACTATTGCCATCAACACCAGGCGTTCAGCCAGCGGGGGCAAGGATCCACTTCACAGTCTGCACTTCTAATTTACTGGGGTGTCTGGCCCACCATCCCGTTTAATAGGATAAATTACACGGGAGTATCAAGGCGGATTTTTCTCTCCCAGTTAATCCCTCACGTATTAAGGTTACCTATCAAAAAGCATAAAATTCAGGACGTGTCTTCACATCCCTTGATACGATGTCTGAGCTATGAAACGTGGCTGAATGAGCTCAATGTGAAACAGCTCTGTGGACTTTCTGTTGACTCTTCTGACCACCAGAAAGTAGGCTTTGCCTCTTTTTACCGAAGCAATAAAGTCCTTCACGAGTTGCCTGTGCTGCTACAGAATAGGCTTGGAGTGTTTCTTACTGCCTAGTACTGGGGGCTGCTGTGTCTTCTCATCTCTGCCAGTAAAACACTCAACTGCAAGCTTAACTGCAAACATGAGTAATTCTGTTAAGGCCAACAAACCAGACGACTTTCAGAGCATCTGTTTCAAATCCAGTCTTTGCTTTTTTTCTTGAAAGATTTTAAATTGGAGAAGCCTACTTTTATTTTCAAAGCAGGGTATTTTAGGCTTACTGTAACCCCCACTCCTTTCCCTCCGTGTCCTAAGTAGCCACTTCTATGTTCCCCTTCTCCCATACCCTTCTCCAATACCCTCGACTCATTTTCTAATGCTTAACACTGTGCCACCAGGGTTCCTCTACCAACTCGGAGCTCCCATCCTGTCCCTTCTCATGTCACCAACACCTGTGTTCCCAACATCCTCAGCACATGATCCTCCTGGTCTTACCCACTAGAGAACACCGTAGCCCCCTACAATACCCCCTGTGATTGCTCCAAAAGTCCAACTCACAATATCATATGCTTTATCTGTTTTTGTTCGGCTTGATATCTGTAAAACATTGCTATTGGAATTAAAATACCCGCTTAGTGCTAGGCACACTTAGCCAAACAGGTAAGAGTGGCATTTTATCAACGTTTCCCTTTGTGAGGGTACAGATTTGAGTCTGTTTTCTTTACCAAGCCACTGGTTTTCAGGAAATATTTAAGAACTTCACATTTTTAAGACCTCTAATCCATAAAGGAACGTGGCTGCAACTGACCCACAATGTCCAAAACTTTACCAGAGGGCAAAGAGTTAACACAGACTTCCATCTAGGCAGCAGGACTATTTCCACAGGAACAAAACAGGGTTAAAAAAACCTTTTTACTGGTTTACATACGAATTTTATACTGAAGTGAAACAATCAGGTAAAAGTCAATTGAAACCATTTCTTATTACTCTTACGTGGGGCTGGATTGGCTAGATGGAGATACCAAAAATATGCTAGTGTACATGGCTGAATACAGCTGCCAATATACACAGAAAAAAATGAAGAACTTTCTGGGACAACTCCAGACTGCCTCAGTCTATAATTATTGTTCATATCAAAATATCCTTTGGCTATACAGGAAAAGTCATTCTGTTTCACGGGGTTTTTAAATGATTCATATTCTTGACTTGTAAAACCTCTCATCTGTCACAGATTACTCAAGGACTCACAAGAGGAAATCCTGAAAATATTATGCTTTTTTTTTATATATACAGGAGGTATTTTCCCAAAATCCAAATGGCTTTAAAATGAAAATATCTTGAAATTTCAAGAAACTTGATTATCAAGAGAAAGCTTTCCCGTGTCTCTGCTGAAGAAAAAGCAAGGGCCAGGACTGCAACCAGCAATTCAGGAGCAGAATAAATCTTGTCATATATAAACCCACTTAAAGACTACACTCAACAGAGCTGTATTAACTCGTTATTACCATTAGCCCACATTACCATAACGCTTCTAAGCAACAAAAGCAGCAAGAAACCCCAAGGGGGAGGGGTAAGGGGAACTTTACCTATGAGATACATGCCGATCCAGTCCCCTGCGTCCACCTCCTCCTTTATATCCCAGTATATCACTAGGTCCTGTGAATGCCCGATGGAGTAGTAGGAGCTGCTGACCATCAGGGTAGACCGGCTGTCTGAAGTGACAAGGTCCGTGTCACTGGTAGACCTAGGAATGCTGACTGTCTCATGGGGATTGTTCCTGATGTCCATGTTATGGAACTGGTCAGGGTTATAGCTGTATCTGAGAGGCTCTTTGCAGCGGCGCCGATTCTGTGAGTTCCTAGATGGAGACGCCATGGCTGCCAGGCCCAGGAACCTGTTTTGGTACAGATTCTGTGAAGATAAAAAAAAAAAAAGGATAGTATTTAGAGTATTAGTCATTTTTCAGTGATGTCAAAGCTCAGGAAAATAGCACATCAAAATAAGAAAGTAGCAGATCTTTTTCCACTCAGCATTGCAAAAAAGAGGCATGAGAAGGTGCAGCAGGAAACACAGCACGAACTCAACTCCCACCCTGCCATTCTTACCATGAAAACAAGTGTAAGAGCAAGCCTTGCACCGGCAAGCCCAGCCACAACTGGCAGCGCGTGAGGAAACTAATGGTAGCTGGCTCCCTCCACGTTAACGCATGCATCCAGATGCCAACATCACACCTATCCAACTGCTAGCCAGCCATTCTCTTTTAACGTCAGGAGACAGCCTTCCCACTTTCGATACCTGGAGTTAAGTCTTTTCTTAAGTCTTTTCCTTCCAGTAATTCTTGTTACATTTGCAGAGGAATCTGTCTTAAAGCGCAGTCACCCCAGAGACCGTATCCCATCTGGAGAGCAATGAGTAAGGAATCTTCCTCCCTGCTGGGGACCTGAAGGGTGAGCGCCATGAAAACGGGAGTTATCCCTGTTACCAAAACAGAGATGTCTTCCCCGAAGTGTAAACACAAACCAAGTGCTGCAGCATCTCTGGGTACCCCTGAGAACTTCCAATGCTACTGCTCCGCTCTGTTTTTTACAAGTAGAGTGTGAGATCCTATGAGCACCCACTCTGGTAGGAATTTGGGAATGCACTGGACAATTAATGGGAGTCGGGCAGGCTCCGGCAGAGTAGTCATTGTCTTAGTAGTGGAAAAAATATTCAAATTCCAACCTACCCTCCTTCCTCAAGGCAGGCTGAGTGGCTTGTATGAAATGTGTCACTGTGCACGAGTTAAGAGCTCTTGTGAGCTGGCAGATGGAGAATGCTTAAGTTATGAGTGGGGTTAATCTTGGTGTGAAGACATATCCCGATACTGATCAAAATACTGCTCATTCCCTACTTCTCTGCTGTTTGGTTTTTCCATTTTCCTTCCCTCCTTTCCCTCTTCTCTCCCGGCAGCTCTGCGATTTCAATCACTCAGCTTTTCATTATTCATTAGCCTTCCATTATCCGCCTGTTGCCAACCATGCCGTCCAGTCCGTTAGATACAAAACCGGACAGCTTTCCAGCATGCTATGAAATGCTTTTCCCATGATCAGAAGTCAAATCGTCCCTTTGAACTCAAACAAATTAAGCGGAAGAAAAAAATCATAGCTCCTTTGCCCAGCCAAGCAGTTATTTAACCCTGGCATTATTAAGGCACAGAAGAACAATAAGTCCTGAAAACATAAAATATTTTGTATATTAATACCAAATTTTTGTGGAATAATTAAGAGACCTACTATTGTGTCCTAGGATTCTGTCGCACACAAACCGTACAGAGAGCAAAAAAAAATTCCACTGGCACGTTCGCATCCCTGGAATACGCTGCCACTTTGCAGTCACTGCCCTAACAACGCTTACAATCCAATGACCCAAATCCTCCCTGACTGCATTAAACGGGCTTTATAGCGACAATAGCTCCAGCGGGAACCCCACACCTTATAGCAAGTGCTGGGAAGAGTGAAGCAAATAATGCAAAAGGCTACGGTAGAGTTACAGGAACAGGAGGAGGAGGGAAGCGCATGGGGGAACGAAGTGCATGGTGTGCAGTCGTGTCTTTGCTCTTCTTTCCTAACAGTTACATCTATTCACGGTTTGAAAAGAGAGTTCAGATCATAGCATAAAGACCGGTGTTCCCTGTAAATAGAAAATACATCTTTTTTTTTTTTTTTAATCAAAAACCAGGGTCTCGCATGCTGGGAACGTTTTCTAAACTGGGAAGCACTTGCGGGCAACGCTCTAGTCAGTGATTTAAAAATCCACGGGAGCTTGTCACTTCAGTGAAGGCGGCATCTGCTGTCACAACAGTACCTGAGACAACCACTACTGGTTTTATGATGGTGAAGTAGCAACGCCAAGAACTTCAAGCCCACTCTTCTGGATTGGCCCATGACATCGACGTGGGTTCTGTCGCTCATAGTGCGCTACCCAAAAAACTGCTTCACTTCAAAGGCAGACGTTTTATTTCTGGTGACAAATTACTCCAGGGAGAAGTGGTTCTGCAGATACTTTCATTTTTGAATGTTAATGGATGTAGACTATTAATTAACTGCATACTTTCAAATTAAATTAGACTTAAACATTTAGTATTTTCAGCTTCAGCATGACTTTCAGCAGCTTTAATGAAAATGGTAAATTCATCACTATGTTCTAATTCTGTAAGTTCCCATTTTCCTGTACGTTGACTCCAGTGGAACAAATGGCATAATCTGAAAGCAATCCAAAGGCCATGTTCTCCAGAAATCTGAGTCTACCATACTTCCAGCATCGATTCTATACAAATACAATAACCCGCTAAAAAGAAGATACCCCAATCGAAAAAATCCCAAAGAAATGGGACAAGAGTCACAGAATTACCTGGATTAAATAACGGCTTCAAAATACAAGCATGGCTCTATAAATAAGTAGACAAGAGGTTAGGACAAATAGTTGTTCCACATTTTTATTCCCAGCTTTGCACGTTTTCCGTGCAACTGTCTAAAGATGCACAAGCCCCGGGTGAGAGACTTCCAGCCATAGTGAGACAGATTAAAAAAAAATTGCAAAGACATCCTCTCTGTGTCTTGGGGAAGCAACGTGACCCATCATAGATATCTAGCATATAAAAATAATAATCTTTTTAGGGACTTGGGATTCATATTTATTCTCTCTGTCCCTTTACAGAGGTGTGTGCACCATACACACTAAGCTATATTCTCATTTCTAATACACAGTGTAAATTATAAAGCAAGAACACCCAAATGTTGACCCAACGGCACAACAGATCAAGGTTGGTTGTCAACAAAAACAAATCCCTCTTCGTTCCTGGCTCAAAAGAGTCGGCTTCTACAGACTATAGCCGCTTCTACCGTCACTCTTTCCAGGGGTGGTTCCACCCAGGGACTCTCTCTACCAAATGACCCCCAGGTGTCACATTCCCACCCACTTCCCTCACCGCTTGTATGATGGTCAGTGGTGAGGAGAGCCTTTGCTGAACAGAGCGTCCATGCATGTCAGAGGAAAGGTGATTTTCTGCTCACACCTTTAAACCTTTTTCTCTTGGATTATCAGATTTTGCCCTAAAAGGGCCCGTTTTGCCACACTTAAGTACATCCTGCATATGATATGCTCCACACGTGAGCTCAGGCTTGTCCTACGTTGAAGGTGCCCATACTGTGTTGGTGACTAATGCACAGCTTGGCTATTTCCTGTCTCTGAACTCATCCAGGAGAGGAGGAATGACGTACAATATTTCAGTTATATCAGGAATGGTCCAGTTACCTTTGTTTTTGACACCTGAAGTAGCAGAGGTAAAGGTCTTTCCCTTTCCATTCCTCAGTTGGACATACACGGTATGTAATACAACATCCATAAGTAATTTTCAGTCATTGGTATGGTAGGCATCTTTTATATTAACATCGCATCACGAAATGCAAATATCGCTACTGTTGGAAAGAACACTGTTTTCTACTGCCATCAGCTACTCTAGCATAAATGAGCATTTCACAGAACGCTATGGGGTTGGAAGGGACCTCTGGAGATCATCTAGTCCAACCCCCCTGCCAAAGCAGGTCCACCCAGAGCAGGTCGCACAGGAACACATGCCTAGGTGGACTTATTTTGGCAGGTTATTATTTACTCCAATAAATTTAGTAACTATACTTCTTTAATATCAGAAACAGATTTTTTTTACGTACAGACAGCTATGGCAACAAGTATTTGGCTATAAAACATTAGCCAGCTGAGCAAAACTGGCTAATGGGGTATTTTTCCCCCCTCTTGCTGCCACTCCCCCCGATTTTCACAAAGTTTTGGAAAGCTTTGTCTCTAAAGATCTACCAGCTGCATAAAAGTCCTACTCAAAATGAGATTTTTTTAAGGATTACCTGTGGGCAGAATTTGCCTCTTATTTATGTCACTTAGTCCATCTAATGAAAGCAAATGTCAGAAAAAATTAACTTAAGGTATTTTCCTCCCCCCTCCGCGTAAATGCAACTGCAATCTCTAACAAGGGAAAGCAGGAAGGAGTGGCCAAAAGGAAATGACAGACGAGATCTGATGGTGAAGAAAACTCATCTCAAAACGTACACACAGAAAACCTGTAATGAGTAAATACCAAGAAAAAATATTTCACAGGTTTTCTTCCCATGTTCTCTCCCTTTTCACACTCACACCTCTCTCCTGGCCCGACTGCTGTTTGGCACTGGGACAGCCAAGACTTGTTGTCACCACTGGCTTTTCCTTTACCACCAAAAAAAACCATACCACATCCCGCTCTGCGACAGGAAGAATCCTCTGGCCGAAAGGCTTCACACACCATTACTGCTAGCTGAATTTCTGAATCGAAGGATTCAGGGCTTTTTAATTTGGGATTATTTTAAATCATGCCAGAAAGGTACATGATGTTTAAGCACTATGGAAATAGAATCCCAGCTAAGCACCTGCAAGGATCCAGCTCAATTCTCTGTTCAGATAACCAAGAACTTTCTTTTAGATACTTGGACTGACACCGGTTACCTGCCCAAGGAAGTGGTTGAGGCACCACCCCTGGAGGGATTGAAAAGACGGGCTGACATAGTGGTTTAGTGATGGTTCTTATCAGAGTTCAGTTGATGGTTGGACTAGGTGATCTTAAAGGTCCCTTCCAACCTAGACAATTCTATTGCTGCTTTGTCAGAGAAGATGTATTTGTGCAGGTCAGGATGGTGGTACGATGGGCTTTTACTGCCCATGCCAAAGATACTATATGGTTGAAATACAACCCATCGCTGGAGCAGTGGTAGATTAGGAAATTAAAGGGAAAAAGGTGACAATATTAGCCAGCATGACAGTGGGCTTGAAGTAAGGCATACGCAGTCATTCAGATGTCTGCAAGCATCATCGCAACCAGAATTTCAAGGGCAAGCACTGAGAAAGACAGTGAGATGGCTTTGTATGACGGGAAGCTTAGGACACAGCACATTTATTCATCTGAAAATTTAATAAGGCAGTAGTCAAGTCTGACATCATAGGCCAATCGGATGTGGAGCCAGTCTCTTGGTTGCTCCACCAGAGATGAAGGTTCTTCTGATAAGCTTTTAGCCTTCATTTGCAAGGTTTATGTGTTTTGTAAAAGACAAGCACGAGCCAAGATACACTAAAAAATATATATATATATATATTAGGGTAGCCTGGTGAAAGCGGTGAGTTATGACAGCAAAAGTCTCCTGACCAGCTTTCAGGAGGGTAAGATCATGTATCAAAAAGGATTTTGTACTCGCAGAAATGTAAGGTAGTAACAGCTTGCATGAAAGGTGTAGTTGGCTGGATGAGAGACAACATAAAAAGATTTTAAAAACCTAGTCACAAGCCCAGGTGTGAACACCCAGAGCAAAGTCCTGAGGCTGGGCCAGAAAGGCAAGCAGGAAAGCAGCAGAGCAGAGAGTCATCAAAAGGTGACGTGATGGGACTCTGCAAGCCAGAGCTTTGAGGCAGACCTTTACCTTGAAGACGAGCCTACCGAAAGAGCTTTCAGTATGTAAAACTGTTGTGTTAGAGCATGAATTGGAATCAGGTAAGTTCTGGAAGACAGGAAACTCAGCTCTGTTGGGTGGCAGAGTAGAAATGCTGGGTGAAAGCAAGAAGACACGAGAACTGATCTCACTTACAGAGCAGGACTTTTCCCTCCAGAGCTCCTCTCAACCCAGCAACATGAAGTCCTTCCTCAGAGCAAACTCTCCTGCTTTTCACAGCCCTAAAGACTCGTTGCAGGATTTTCTCCCTGTTCTTCCCAGCAGCCTTCTCATCTCCATTCTCTTGATCTTCTCCCCATCTGCTCCCCTGCCAAGGGCCCCTTCGCTGCCAGCACTCGGCAGCTTTCAGGGAAGGTGCACTCTCCCTCTGTCAAACTCTGAGCCGGGAAAAGGTACGTGAAGTAGACGGATTTCCTCCTTTTTGCCTCGGGACAGTCCTCTTAACACAGCACAGGCCATCTGCGCGGCAAAACGTAAACCAAGGGAACATTTGCATTCTCCATCACTGCAGGCGCAGTACAATCGAATATACGAAATGCAAGGTAAGAAGAAATAGCGTTCAAAAGTAAGCTCTAGTCAAGGCTACAGTATCAGCTATCATAACTGCCCCCCATCAACCTACTCCCAGCTATCACAGCTATTTATTTGCTTATCATCATGCAAGAAAAATCCCTATGGACACTTGAATTCTGGAAGAATTGTTAGTGTAACTCTTAGCACAAAAAGGATTTTAAAAACATAGCTTATCGTACAGCCAAACCCAGAAAACAGGACCTTATCAATCAGGAAAGGAAGGTTAAAGAAAGCATACCCCCCATGATGAGCAAGAATGGCACACTGGTAACAACAGACGAGAAGGCGGCTGAGGTTCTCAACAACTTTTTTGCCTCAGTCTTCACTGCCGATCCCTCTCCTCACACCTCCCAAGTTGAAGGACCAGGCAAAAACAGGGCCTATGAGAATGAAGTACCACCCACTGTAGGAGAAGACCAGGTTCAAGACCTTCCAAGGAACCTGAAGGTATGTAAGTTCATGCGACCTGATGAAATCCATCCATGGGTCCTAAGGGAGCTAGTTGATGAAGCTGCCAAGCCATTTTCCATTACATTTCAAAATTCGTGGCAGTCTGGTGAAGCTCCTGCTGACTGGAAAAGGGGAAACATAACCCCCATTTTCAAAAAGGGAAAAAAGGAAGACCTGGGGAACTACAGACCTTATGGTGGCCTTCCAATACTTAAAGGGGGCTACAGAAGAGATGGGGAGGGACTCTTGATCAGGGAGTGGAGTGATGGGATGACGGTTAATGGCTTCAAACTGAAAGAGGGGAGATTTAGATTAGATCTCAGGAAGAAATTCTTTGCTGTGAGGGTGGTGAGACACTGGAACAGGTTGCCCAGAGAAGCTGTG
>KZ505925.1:476992-492597 GCA_002844005.1 Limosa lapponica baueri
TTTAGATGTTTTAGATCACTCCAGGCTTCTACGCTGTCGAGTCCTTATGTCTAACTAAGAGCAATTACAAACCTTACGTTCGACACATTTTATTGGAAGAGTGATAACCCGCTCCCAGTTCGCTACACAAAGCACTGGGAAGTTTCTGCAACAGAATGCGGCTAAGGACAAAACTCATTTCTCAGTTTCTCTTAAATCAGTAGCAGCAAATCAGTCTTGTCTCAGCGGTTTGGCACAGCGAGGGATGAGGAACAGCCATCAGACTTACCGTTACAGAAAAAAAAAAAAAGACCTGAAAACATTGCCAATATTTTTAAAGGACATATGCAGGTTGCACAAGAATGGGTAAACATGCGATACGGCTGGAATATAAAATCTCAAAAAGATAACCGTAAGGCAATAATAAAAGGGTCAACATGGTAACAACACCTTAGACCAAGATAACACTGCACAGCTTCACTCTATCCTTGCCACACTACAAGATTAAAGAAATAACCTTCGGATCTGCTCATACGCTACTATCGAATACTCGGGAGTCCACAACGCTCACCTTTGCTGGTGCTTTATGAAGCACATAACAGGAAATTGATATTTTTGACTTGGTTGGTTTTAAACATTAAAAGCAGGCAGAGAAGAGCTGCTGAGGTACCAGACAGAGGCAGGACAGTCCCCCCCCTCTCAACAGGGGCAAGATGAAGCATTCAGTGGTAGGACAACACGCCCTCATGTCCATAAAACCAGAGTGGATCACGCCAGCTTCACAGATACAGTCCTAGTAGCTGTGGTACAGAAGACTAAAAACTTCCACTCCTCATCTTTCCAAACCCAAGAGCAGTATTTATGAACAACAACCATTGCAAGAAAAAAAAGCAATCATTCTGTACCAGGCACTGGGACTAGTTTAATCCGCTATTTAAAGTAGAGAAGCCTCAGTCTCAGCAGAGAGTTGTCCCAAAAAGCCCACGTGCCCCAACACTGGTCTATTTAAGGATTATCACTGCATTCATCATGTCCATCTCACAGTTGAATTCTACTGGTCCCAGAAACACTACTTACTCTGAAGGGGTTTTAGGAGGGAGGAGGTAAGAACAGGGATGTTGCTCTCTGCAGGCTCAAAATATTTCTACTTTTCTCTGAAGTGATCAACTGATAGTCCTACTGAGAAGCCCTGACCACACTGGATGCTCCTTTCAGGTTCTGCAGAGCACACAGTAGGAGACATCTCTTACCTGATGCACTTTTATAACCAGTGACTTCAGCTCTTCAAGTACATTGCTCATGCAAAACATCAACGTCTTTAATAGCACTCACAGTGGCACCGTGGCACCCAACTCAAGCTTTGACTACTTGAGTCACCTAATTGAGGAATGCAGGTTCCCAAGGGATGAGACAGGCTCCTCCTGAAAAAGGCTGAGACCCAAGTAAGGCTTTCCCAGAGAGGATTCAGCTCTACCTCTCTTCATCACCATTTTAAGGAGTCAGTCATAGAATCATAGAATGGTTAGAGTTGGAAGGGACCTTAAAGATGATCTAGTTCCAACCCCCCTGCCCTGGGCAGGGACACCTCCCACCAGACCAGGCTGCTCCAAGCCCCATCCAACCTGGCCTTGAACCCCTCCAGGGATGGGGCAGCCACAGCTTCTCTGGGCAACCTGTTCCAGGGTCTCACCACCCTCACAGCAAAGAATTTCTTCCTAATATCTAATCTAAATCTCCCCTCTTTCAGTTTAAAACCGTTATCCCTCATCCTATCACTCCACTCCCTCCCCATCTCTCCTGTAGCCCCCTTCAGGCACGGGAAGGCTGCTATAAGGTCTTGACTGTTGGGATCCTGGATTAGGCATGGTAGGTTAGATAGGAAGGAGCCAGGGTTGGTATAAACAACTCAAACTATAAGATTTTATATTATAGAAGGATAAGTGGGCAAAGCAGTCCTGAGGGTGGCAGAAAATGTGTATTGTAAGTACATTCAGGCACGTGAAATAGAAACATAAGGCATATTAAAAAAAAAAAACCCACAACTAAACTAAAATAATAACTACTTGATTATTTAAGAATAGTCTGATTTTCTAGGCAATGATATAAAACTGCAAACTAGACAGTACTTCCAGAGAAAGTCAAAGCAGAGAAAATAAAGGAAAATGCTTGGTATACTGTATACACTTTATGTACAGATCTTTTCAAAAGTGTAATACCAGTAAATGCAGCAAAGGTTTACAGGAAAAGCTGTGAAGACGTCTTGCAAAATTTAGGAGACTGCCGAGGAAATGATGTAGAGTAAATATGAGTTGCAGAAAGATCTCCAGTAACGCACAACGCTTCCCAGAACTGTCAGGTACAGTCATTTCTTTGCTCAGCAGCCGTCCCGCATTTCCCATCTCTTCCCCAGGGAGTCCAAAGACTCTAAAAACTTTTTGCAGAAAAAAAAACCCTCTTCATTTCTTCTGATATGTGTAAGTTATAAAAATCCCACTCTTCTCCACCATTAGGAATGTATTACACCTTCCGCCGTGACAACTGTTTTGCTGAAAAACAAATCTTCTGTGATTTCTATAGCGTATATTGCTACTGGATAGAAAAAGGCAGTTGTCTAATGCATTACACAAATATCGGGCATAGCTTGTTATGTATAAAATCCACACACCCAGAAAAGGCAACAGAAAGCAACCCAGCACAGGTATCAAAAGTGAAGCTTTTAATTAATCACCCATCAGATGGGAGTATGAATCTTTGCAAGCCAAAGCTTCGTGCAGGTATTTATCAACAGCAGACTTCTCCTGCAGAGCTCAGGTCTACCCATGCAGCATTCCCACCACCTGCACTTCCCTCTCTGCCCGGACCCTCCTGTGTGCAGCACAAAAGGACCCATATCACATCCCACAAGGCTTTCATCATTGCTACAAGCTCCGAAATTTCTACAGACACCACGAGCTCCATTCCCTGCAAGAGCTGGGTACGGCTTCCCTCCTGCCTCCCTCTCTTCCAGGCTGCCAGTAAGGTCCCTCTTCCCCTGTGCCACGTCCCTCACGTCACAGCCTATTCCACATTCCCAGGTGATCATGTGTCTTCTCCTCCCCATCCCTTTTTATTCTCAGGGTGCCTTTCCTCTTCTTCGCTCATCAGTATTACTGCCCTCTCCTCGCTCCCAGGCAGAAAGGGATCGGGCACAGGGCATCGCTTGCTGTGCCACCCACAGGAGAGGCACCGCGTTAACACGTGGGGACAATAAACACGCAAACCTCAGGAAGGGACGGAAGGAAGCTCTTTTCACGCATGGCTCCTTCCCAGCTGCCCACGGTGGCTGACCCCCCCACTCCACGTTTTGAATGGCCTGTTTGATCCGTTGCCCCTCCACTCTGTCACGCTACTTATACCCATCGTGATTTCTTTAAGAGAAAAGTGATTTGAAGCGTCAGCACCTGAACCTCCTCGGGCAGCGAGGCAGGGCGGAGGCAGGCAGGTATTATTATAGCAGGCTGTGGAGTGTTAGTGCCTACATCAGCCGCCCCTTTGATCTACAAACAACAACAAACCACTGCAATAAACCAGTCTCTCAACCAGACGTGGGTTTTGGAGCACGCCCTCAGCTCCATCTTCTACCTTTCAACAAGGACTGGAATATTCTCTGACATTTTAAAACTAATTGGCTACAGAGCTCCTGTTATTATCACATTACCTCCAGCCAAATACACAAATGCCATCCAGTTGAGTGTGCTTGATCCTGCTTCCAATAAAATTAAAGGCAAAACTCCCCCCTCCCCGCCCCAGCCTTCAACTGTGGAACAAAGTGACTTTGGAAAGCAAAGGAAAACCCATCTAGATGTCAACAGCCGCAGTTAACAAGGGCTAATCCAGACCTGAAAAATCAAGAGCTCATATTTTAAGTAAAACACTTCAGACATTTTC
The DNA here is from genome assembly GCA_002844005.1 of Limosa lapponica baueri. Classification (NCBI taxonomy): domain Eukaryota; kingdom Metazoa; phylum Chordata; class Aves; order Charadriiformes; family Scolopacidae; genus Limosa; species Limosa lapponica. The sequence continues at coordinate 480,899 of KZ505925.1, forward strand.
ATCCACGCTTCAACCTATTCTGGTGGAAAATACACTAGAGAAACACGCAGAGCAGCAAGTTGCATTTCAGGACACAGAGCACAGCAACTACTCATAGAATGAGTTCTCAAGACCTAGAAACAGATCTGTCATTTGATGGGTTAGGATTATTTTAAAATATAATAATATTTTTAGACCCCGATACCTGAATGTTGGGGTTTTTTTCCTATGCAATTATAATAACAGAATCCAACATATTTTTCATTTTTTTCAGAAGAAAGTCCTCATGGATTTAAACTGGAACATCACACACTGAAGTATATTCATCATTACTGGGGGGTTTTTGTCTGATGTCACTGGCGGGCAGAATGGAAACTGTTAAAGAGTTTGACTGCGACATTTAAGCATGCGTCTTATGCTGACTTCTTCCGTCTGTATACTCTTGGGGAGATTATGACACCATCCCCATATTTTTCTTAATCAAATTTTTGAAAATATCTAGAGTTCATTACGTTGAGTTTTATAAAGAAAAAAAATCTATTATAAAAAAGTTTTTGAGAATCAAGAGCTTCTTTTTTGCACTGAAAAACAGTAAAGGAAAACTGCTTTATGCGTAGTAATGCCTCAAATCCTGTATTTTACTCTTGAAAATAAACCTGATGCCATTAAAAGCTTAATACTACTGATGGAAGCCACAAGGCACAGTTTAAAGGGTGAGATTTCTCTGTTCCTGGGCAGGTATGACTAGCGTCAGATACCTATCTCCAAACTAGATTGCTATTTACTGTTTCATCTTTAATAAAAGTTGTTTATGCTTTGATTGTATAAATCATAATAAATTGCTACTATAATTGTATTCACAAGAAAGTAAAAAAAACTGGGCAAACGATCCCAAGAGGAAATTAATTTTGATATTACAGCCTCTATAGGAACAAGATTCAGATTTTACAAAGAGAACATCTAGTGGCTTTATCTAGGGCACAGAAACTTGAACGTAAGAAGTTCCATCTCATCATGAGGAGGAACTTCTTTCCTGTGAGGGTGGCAGAGCCCTGGAAGAGGCTGCCCAGAGAGGTGGTGGAGTCTCCTTCTCTGGAGACATGCTTTGGGAGGGGGTTGGACTAGATGATCTCCAGAGGTCCCTTCCAACCCCAAATTCTGTGATTCTGTGAAACAATTCTACATGAGAGAACAGAGCTGTGATCAGGGGCTCTGTTTTCCTCCGGGTCGCTGTGAGACAGTTCTGAGCTGTATGTTGAAGGTTTTCTGCTTTTCAAGCTAGGCAAGGTTAGATGAACAGTTGCCCACTTGTTTCCAGGCTAGGATGGGCATGAAGCAAAATTTCCCAGCAGAAACTACCCAGAAGAACTGGAGGACTATGTTGTATCACGCAAGGTATGTCTCACAGTCTGCTCACATTACCGTGTGAGGTTCTAAGTTACTTTTTTCTCTTTCACTCCGGTTCAGAAAGGTTCGTGGCCCTGTGTTCCAAAGGTCCCATGAAGAGCTTTCAAAGAGGAAGAACAGCTGCAAAGGCGACTGGAAAAGCTATACTTCACCAACCCACAGACACAAGCACAAGAATTGTTCTGGATGAAGGTTCAAGCCATAGTTTCACTTCATTTTCATGAGGACCATTAGTTAGACTTAACCCAATGCTTTTTCACTGACGTTGAAGCCTCACAGAAGAGAAGTAATTACCGTTTTTAATACTGCATTTAAGTGCCCAAAGGAGAAATTTTTTTAACCTATTTTTCTGGTAACAACCCCTCTGTCAAAGAAGTGTCCTAAATCCATCAAGGATTAGGTTCTAGGGCATTGCAATGAAAGTCTACGGTTTAATTAATTAGTATTTAGAGGAGCCTGCCCGAGTAAGCAAGTTGGAAAACTATTTGGTTGTGCAGGGGTTAGACCAGAGTTCTGGAAGAGAGACCAAGACCCCCACACCCCATGGCCATGAGCAAGGCTGTGGCCACCCGAGCGGCCATACCCTGCTTGGATGTCATGGTGTGGGACTCAGGTCTCTTCTCCTAAGGACAACGAGAACTGCCCATCGCCCATTTCCGTGCACAAATCAATGAAGGGCGCTTTGGTCCACCGACGCTACTTTTAAATGGACGGTTATTACTTGCTGGATAAGATGTTGTTCAACTTAACCTTCGGCAGTAAAACTGGGATGTCAACGAGGATAAAACCCGATTTCTGAACAGCTATTTCCATTAGGGGTTCTCAAGCACCACAAGGATTCATTTGTGTGTAAGACCTGCAAACACAAAAGACACTAATTTGACGAATTTATCACTTGTAACACATCAGCTTAATGGCCACATACTAATGCTTCTGGTACTTTTTCTCTCAATATTAGTGATGAATTAACTTGATGGCTGTATTTTGCTAACCTTTAACCAGAGGCCGAATGTCTGTACTAAAGACATTCAGGTCTGATTCAGGAAGCATTCCTGGAAACAAAAACAAGCAGCCCTGTTAGCAGTGGAATTAATGAAGCTCTTTTCCTCCAGAGCTCTATCCTTCATCACCACCAAACCTCTACTGAAGTCGCAGCTTTTTCCTCTCCGTTCCTCTGCAAAAAACCCACTGAAGCAAAGGTACAGACAGTCCCAGGGACTGTCCCGGCTGCTGGAGCGGGTGACAGACGAGCTCTACCTGCCTTTCCCCCAGCCCTGACTCAGGTCTCCCTCTTCCCTGCAGCCCCCGAGACCTTTAGAAACTTAATTATCTCAAAGACAACTACTTCTCTCTGTTTCACTTGAAATCAGGCAGCGGCTTCAAAAGCAATTAGCTAAGGGAGTGACAGATAAGACGGAAAGTGCAATCAGAGCAGCCCGACCAGCCCAGGAAGCCAGGCTGTAAAAATTATGCCCAGCCTCACCGATTTCATTGATAACTCACACGAGGGATTTTTCCTCATGTGTACAAATCTGCAGGGGAAAAAAACCAAAAACAAACAAAAACAAACAAAAACAGTGCTATTATATTTTAAAAGCCATTACAAAACCACAACAGAAGCCTAATCAAAGCACCTACAGCGGATACGGGACCTGATCTAAACTGTAACGCAGCACTATTTCCTTGCCAGCTCCGTTCTTCCTAATGGGTATTTTGTGGCACAGAGTCCAATGCCTCCTTCTCATCCCGGTGGAAAATTTTTTTCTGTATGGATTTTGTGGCAGATTTCCAGATTACAAGTAAATCTGGTGTGAATTTTTCCTCCCCTGTTAAAAGAGGCACGAAGTGTGTAATTTTTCTTCAAGAAGCGAAGAGATTTGCGGAGGTGAAAACTTACGCGTCGTGAAGAACGGACTGATTTAAATTGCCAAGTGCAAAAAAAAAATAAATCTCATTTATATTTTTCATTTTAAAATTCCCAATGCAATTAAAGTATATATTCATACAAGGGTCAGAGATAACATATTTGACAGAGCTTTCCTGGTGTATTGTAATTTTTTTTCAATATGCAGCCAGCCCTGTAAACAGTTTAATATTAATAAAATTAAACATTCATTGATTTTAATTAGTCTTTTATCATATACAATTTCACAAAATATTGGATTTTTTTTCAGCCAGTTTCTCTGTTGGCTTTAAAGAGATGGGCCACATTTTGAGAAGAGACTTAAATTTCCCAGTAAAATCAAAGTATTTCCACATGTCATGCAAGGGCGAAGCTGCAAAATACCACAGAAGCAACGGAGGTGCCCAGCACAGAAATCCTGAAAGTTAAAAGCATATTTGTATTTTACCAAAAAGACATTATAAAGCCTTTTGTCTCAGATGCTTTCAAGGCCCATGAGTTTCTAGCTGATGACAGCCAGTAGAGCAAGAAAAGAAGTTGAAGAGAAGTTGCCCAGAGAAGCTGTGGCTGCCCCATCCCTGGAGGGGTTCAAGGCCAGGCTGGATGGGGCTTTGAGCAACCTGGTCTGGTGGGAGGTGTCCCTGCCCAGGGCAGGGGGGTTGGAACTCCATGATCTTGAAGGTCCCTTCCAACTCTAACCATTCTATGATTCTATGAAGAGATTTTAAAGCGGCATCAAAACTCCAAAGGCACACAGTGCAGACATTGCTTCCCATGTCATCAACGTACCCGTCTCTAGTACGGACAGCAGCTTGCATACGTGGGTATGGATCCAAGAAAAACTTTTCAGTTCCTCTGAGGTGGAGTCAGCCTAGGCCTGATCTCGCGTGTCTTGGACGCAATGCAAAGACTCCTGTTGGCCTCCACAGACTATGAAGCAGATCCTGTCCCGCTGGGTCATTTGGGGTTCTTTTAAAATTCCTAAATACTCAAAGTTAGATGGAAAGTGCCATCTTCACAGGCTTCTACTTCCATAATTTAATAGGAAGAATGGCAAACTTATCACCAAATTTCCTTGCAAGTGCTCTTTTCTGACTAACGTGAATGATAGCATTGTTCGGTTGTGCTGTTTTCCAGTGCCTATAGAATCCTAGAATGGTTAGAGTTGGAAGGGACCTTAAAGATCACCCAGTTCCAGCCCCCCTGCCCTGGGCAGGGACACCTCCCACCAGACCAGGTTGCTCAAAGCCCCATCCAGCCTGGCCTTGAACCCCTCCAGGGATGGGGCAGCCACAGCTTCTCTGGGCAACCTGTTCCAGTGTCTCACCACCCTCACAGCAAAGAATTTCTTCCTCAGATCTAATCTAAATCTCCCCTCTTTCAGTTTAAAACCGTTACCCCTCATCTTATCGTCCTATCTTTGTTTCTGCTGGTGCCCTTAAACCCCCTTGTGCTCTCCCAAACGTACAGCTATTCCCTTACAAGGCTGGCAGATACTAAGCAAATACAGATAATTGTTCCTTCAATTAAACTGGTGCTGGAAACAGGGAGCAACGTAAACAGGAAGAGGGAATTGTGCCAGAAATTAATCTATTTCTTAATTTCTCCATTAAGCTATAGCTGTCGTCCCAGCCAATACTTATATTACTCTAATTAAAAAGACATTAGGAGAGCGAGGGCCCTGCTTCACAAACTCCACCTCTCCTCCTACCACTGCTTCCCATCTGCTGCCTTTGCCGGGATCGCCGGTGCCGAAGCTGAGAGTCTACGGGATAAGCTGGGGGGTTTCCTTCCCGCTTCCTACCCGCCAGCCCTTTTGCACCCAAATGGATTTTGGTGGATCTCTTGGCTCTTCTGCCCGTCAGACAAACATATGAGAAGAGCTGCAAGGTTCAGAACACGCTCTTTATGTCTTTTTGGTTATCATTAACAAAAAAGAAAGGCCATGCGAGTGCAGAAGGTGCGGTATACAACAAAGGGCTTTGCAAAATGCTTAATTTTGGATACGCAGGAAGGTTTTTGGCTGGGAAATAGCCTCCAATACAGGTTCTACGTGTGTACGGGTTTACAAAATAATTCCTATAACTGATTTTCTTTTGTTGTTGTTTATTTGTGCTTAAGAACTACACTGCAAAAGAACGTTAGAAAGGTTTCTGCTACGTTGAGTCCTAAATAAATCACAACTAACAACTCTGCACTAACAGTGTTTGGCACAGGAACACCAATAGATCTTTTTTCCATAAATACCTTGCGTGATTAAAAGGATGAACGCCACATGTGATAAAATCTAATTAAAGGGTGGGGTTTTTTTTTTAATAAAACATTGCTGTGTGTCTTAATGTAAACACGGAGCGTACTGCAAAAAGCACATGTGCTACAGTGGCCACAGACAGACCTAACGTGACATAAAGCTCACCCAGAAGCTGATTTTTATAAGCAATGGATCAATGTGAGCTCTCTGCCCCAGTGAAGGACTAAATCCAAAGCACAAGGTTAACACGCTGTTCTTTGTCTCATCTAGAAGAGACCTTTTAAAAGCCAGGAATGACTTGCAGGAGCCACCACGTCCTAGAGCACTATCTCCTTTCTAACTGAGACCTTATTTTGATTGTGCCATAACTCTTTTGTGTTTTTTTTTTGGCTGCACTTCTACCTTTTCACTCCAGGCTTTTATAGCCTGCATTGAGATTTGGGTGCTTGAATGAGGCTAACTTCTCCATATAGGTTATACAGCTAGAGCAGAGAAAAGGGTGCTCTGAAATACCATTCGGAGCAGGACTTCACTCTGTTGACTATACGGGGCATACGTAGGGAAACTAATTTAAGAAACTAAATTAGGTACTTAAACACAGGGCTGTAAATAGTGCTCAGGCCTCCCCAAGGATTTGGAAGGGTCCTGCACTCCCTGTACCTGTCAAGTCTTCATCCTGCTAACAAACACTGGCTCTTATCTCAAACGCCTACGCGCAACTCAAAAGGTTTATCTGCAAGGTCGAGTAAATGCCCCCGCAGGTACACACCATTCCTTGCCATAGCCTAAATCGTGCATCTGGTTTGCTTTTCTTGAAATAGCCCACCCTGAGACTGAGAGGGAAGCTAAGGGTCTTTCCTAAAAATGACAACGAAGGAGAAAAAAGTGTCCAGCAACAGCTGGAAACATCGTTGTAAACTTAGCTCAGCACGTTTTTCACAGGGGATGAGGAGAGGGGAGGTGAGCCAGGGGACTGAGGAATTGCTTTTCTTCAATTTAAAAAGTGGTTTGGTTTCTTCCTCCACACATAGAGGAGAGTGGTAGAAACAGAGCCAACGCTGCATTCTCAGCTAATGAATTTTGTTAATGAAAAGCAGGTGATAGATCTAATAGATGGCACCTTGTGACAAGTACTTCTGGTTTGCATCACTTTGGTACATCTGAATCCAGCCGTCCATATAGACTGAGGACCAAACTTCTCTTAAACAGAAGACTCCCCTGAGGAGCCAAAGCGTCACAGCCAGTTGAACATGCTATAGAAGGCAGTTAACTTCATTTCTTCCTGCTGTCGTGTCAGCTACCTACTTCGGGCAGGATTCTTGGTGGGAGGTATTTAATACAACCTCCAGCATCTCCTGTGCGTTGTATGTATGGGCCTAAATTCGTTAAGACACTTATGCAGCAGCAAGAGATGCACTTGTTAAAAACTTGGAAAGATTCATCACTGAATCTTGAAATTGAAAATGCTGCATAATGTGCTGTGCAGTAAAATGTACTATGTTTTACTAAAAAAACCCTCTTCTCAACCCTTTTGATATCCCTTCTGCTATTAGACGTGCCCTTCCTTTCGAGACTCTTCAGCTGAGAAAAAACAGGCAATCCTACAATGACCTGCATCATCTTTTTGGGGGGGGATGCTTCATTTAGTTTTTGGACCGTGGCCTAATTGAAATACAGTATTTTTTTTTTTTCCCAGAGTAATAAAAGAAACTGCCAAATACCTCTGAAGGTGTACTTACCTGATGCAAATTACTGTAATGTGAAAGGTCAGGTGGTGAACAGCTTCCATAAGCTAGAATGTTCAGGGATTACTTTTCACCAAAGAGCCTTCCTATCACTCTTCCCCACATTTCGTGGGACTGTACGCCCCGCGTATAGCACAGTCATCTGGGAAAGCTTCCCACTGCGTTTAGTGGAGAACGCCACTGAGTCTGCAGCCTCGGAGAGGTGAAAGGAGGAGTGCTGTCGGACACACATTCTCAGTTGCCATCATCAGGAGGTTGCATGTGTTTCCTCAGCAATTACAGCACTGCTTAATTTGCGCAGAGGCTCAAAATACCCACCCACCCCCCCCCCCCCAGCAAAACTGCCAGCACCTGAGGCTCTCACTGGCTATTACGAAGTGCAAAACTTAACACAGAAAGGATACATCCTTATGAAACTGGAAGAACGTAATGGCCTGTTACATACATGGCTGTCCACTGAATTCTTACTCTTCACGGAATTAAAAGTCACTTGGACGATTAGGAACAAAGGAAAATGTAGAAGCAAACACACAAACAAAATCCCCAACCGTAACGACATTCCGGTGAGAGAAATAACACCAGAGAAGCTGTAGTGCACACTCTGGCTGTCTTTGGTAAGGCATGGCAGTCGGGAAGACTAAGCTGTGCGGGAGGATGCGTAGAGCAGCGGTGTGTTAGGCATGCACATCGTCTCACAGCTTCCCCTGGTGAGCGGTTAGTGCCCGGCCATACATTCCTGCACGTCACGCCGTTAGCGTCTACCGCGATTCGCGTGTCGTGATGGCTCAAGAATTAATTCACGGTTAGAAGCTGCAGGTGTCCGAAAATGCCTTGTGAAGGTGAGAGGTTGATGCGTTCTGTGCTTTGCCGACGCGAGGATGCGTCCAGCCGCCAGGTGACAGCTGCCTGCTGCTCCCAGGACCACCCCTCCCTCGCTAGGATTTTAGGGGAATTACCACGTCTTGGTTCGCTAAGAATTCTTGGGCAGGCCACACAAAACACAACCAACACTGACATCAGATGGAGTTTAAACAAAAAAAAAAACAAAAACGAAAAACGGAAACAAAACAAAACCAACAAAAGATCAACTTCAAATGAAGCTTGATTAAAAGTGCTGTTGAAAAGGTGCTCAAATTACCTGAACCGCTTTGTTTGATCTTAAAACATGGACCGGGGGCAGCTGCAACGAGCTCTGAGCTTTGGCACATTCCATTATATGAATGGCAGTGAATTTATAATGGAATGGTATGGATGGGTTTTATAATCAGAAAAACACACTGACCTTAACACTACACAGGTGGAGCAGCATAATGACCCGCCAATTGTAAGCGCATCAATTCCTGGGGAAAAGTTCAATGAGGTTAACTCAGCATGTATCCCATAACCAACATAAGCCACATTTTAAAACATTGCTTTTTTTTTTTTTTTTCCACCAAATACCTGTCTCTTTGCCAACATTGTATTCATTTATTTGCTTCACTGTTTGGCACCGAGCATCTTACCCGTGTTAACAGCGTATTGCATTAGGTTCCAGCAGACCTGGACGTCGCCACACGCTTCAATCTTGAAATGCACGCGATTAGAACATGAGAACGGTGTTAACTACAATAAACTTTTCAGACTGTGTAAGATTAAGCATCACATTCATTTAACTTACAAACGGAAAGAAAACAAGAGGCCTGGATATAACGAGAAATGCTATCAATGGGTCTTCGCCTTGTAAAATCCTCGCAGGGAATCAGCTCAGATGGGGAGCAGCTGAGCAGCATTTCTGCTTCCCATCGATTCACTGCTGCCCTCGGATACTTGAGGGGACCAGAAGCAAAGGAAGTTAATTTCAGTGAACAATATGCAAGCTGACTGGCTATCCGACATCATTCTAACAGTCCAAGATCAGAGCACAAAATCCAGTGAACAAACCTAATTAACATCAAGTAGTATTTCAAAAACCCCACGCGTTACAAAACGACACAGAGAGAAGCGATGAAACAAAGAGAAACTTCAATCCGAACCTGGGAGAACTGAGCAAGGCCAGAAAGCTATCTTAGAATCATAGAATCGTCTAGGTTGGAAGGGACCTTTCAGATCTTCTAGTCCAACCATCAACCTCACTCTGACAAAAACCATCACTAACCCATGTCTCTAAGCACTAGGTCAACCCGGCTTTTCAATCCCTCCAGGGATGGTGCCTCAACCCCTTCCCTGGGCAGCCCATTCCAAGGCTTAAGAACCCTTTCCGTGGAAACATCTTCCCTAATATCCAACCTGAACCTCCCCTGGCGCAACTTGAGGCCATTTCCTCTTGTCCCATCACCTGGGACTTGGGAGAAGAGACCGACCCCCCCTGGCTACCCCCTCCTTTCAGGGAGTTGGAGAGAGCGAGAAGGTCTCCCCTCCTCCTTTTCTCCAGGCTGAACACCCCCAGCTCCCTCAGCCTCTCCTCACAAGACTTCTTCTCCAGACCCCTCACCAGCTCCATTGCCCTTCTCTGGACCCGCTCCAGCCCCTCAATGTCTTTTTTGTGGTGAGGGGCCCAAAACTGGACCCAGCCCTCGAGGTGGGGCCTCACCAGTGCCCAGTCCAGGGGGACCATCACCTCCCGAGTCCCACTCCCCACGCTGTTCCTGACACAGGCCAGGATGCTGTTGGCCTTCTTGGCCACCTGGGCACACTGCTGGCTCATGGTCAGCCAACAGTCGACCAACACCATGCCAAACCTCAACTGAGTCACACAAAGAGTTTTTTGCACAGAGCTAAGAGGTCGTGAAATGCCTTTGCACATTTAATCTAGAAAGAACATCGTGGCTCAGGGTTTGTAGTAAGCCTGACAGAAGCCCCAGCCACCAGCACCCTGTCTGGCCACGAACACCCCATGGGGCAGGGGTGCTCCAGTGCCACGCTGAGGATGGAGCTCCGGCCACCGACAGAGTATTTACAGCCCGGCTCCTGTGCCTGTATGTGTTCAAACTTTAATAGCCACAGTTAGGAAAAGCACTATCTTACATACAAACAGATTTACTCAGGGGTACATTTATGTTAAATGAAGTGCTTCAGAAATGTAATTACGGTTGAAGTGTACTTCAGGTAAATTGGAGAGCCTGTGATCAGATAGACTGTCATCACCCCGATGAACACTGCTTTCTGGATTTCTTTGTCGTCTGTCTGTGGTCACCTATGACCTTCTGTCTTTACATTTAGATTGCACGTTTCCTGGCAATTCTGTTTGGTTTTCACATTGCACTCATACAGCATTTGCCCTCCCCTCCTCAGACCATGATGGGGTCTGCCAGTTGATTCTGCAATAGAAGTCCGAAAAGCCCTTATTTCAATAAATGCATATACAAAGACATCATCAAGGGCCAGGAAAATCAGACGTACCATGTTTTGAGCCCGGGTGATGAAGAGGTGAGAGGAACAGACTAAAGAATACAGGAACTGTACTGTTTGTGTCGAGACTACTCTCAGCCCAAGCGCCCATTCATTTCCTGGCTGAGAACAACAAAGGTTTTCAACAAAGTCAGCTCCACGTCCACAGCAGATGAGTAGTTTCTTCTCAGCTCTCTGTACGAGATTAGCATGATCCAGGAGAAAAGTGAAAAGTATGAGGAAGAGTCCCTTTGGCAGCGAAGTTTTCCTAATCTATTTCTCCTGCTGAAAACATGGGGACATCCAATTGATGTTTACTCTCTCTCCTGGTTTCTCTTTTTATCTCTCTCACCTCTCCTAACACCTTCTAATTCATCACCCATCATTTAACATTAAGACTTCTTGTTTGCTATCCAGCTCTGACAAGACCAGCTCTGCCTCAACAACTTCAGGTTTCTTATCGCCTTCATTTCTGCTATTATTCCACCTCCCCTTCTCCTTCTCCACTTTTCATTTCCTTCTGCTTTTGTCCCTCTCTGCACAGAAGCCGTTGCTAGTCTCTGCAGCTGATGCTTGACCCCCCACCCTGACTCTTAAGTAGTGTCTGAGTACCTTCTGGATTTTTCTTTTTATCACACAAGTATATTAACATCATCTTTATGTATGCCATGTCCTGCCTGAAGCCATCCTAAGACTCATATCCTGCTGGTACCTGCCATCTTGCTTCAAATCCCTACTCAAAAACACTTTTTGCTGTGTTTAGGAAATAAGAAATAAAACCCTGATTGTGGTAAAGCTGGCATGCAAACAGCTAAAAACAATACCTGTTTTACATGTTTACATAGAATCATAGAATTGTCTAGGTTGGAAGGGACCTCTAAGATCATCTAGTCCAACCATCAACCTCACTCTCATAAAAACCACCACTAAACCATGTCTCTAAGCACTAGGTCAACCCGGCTTTTAAATACCTCCAGGGATGGTGCCTCAACCCCTTCCCTGGGCAGCCCATTCCAAGGCTTAAGAACCCTTTCCATGGAAACATTTT
>KZ505925.1:492871-505159 GCA_002844005.1 Limosa lapponica baueri
TTGCCCTTCTCTGGACCCGCTCCAGCTCCTCAATGTCTTTTTTTGTGGTGAGGGGCCCAAAACTGGACCCAGCCCTCGAGGTGGGGCCTCCCCAGTGCCCAGTCCAGGGGGACGGTCCCCTCCCGAGTCCTACTCCCCACGCTGTTCCTGACACAGCCCAGGATGCTGTTGGCCTTCTTGGCCACCTGGGCACACTGCTGGTTCCTGTTCAGCCGACAGTCGACCAACACCCCCAGGTCCTTTTCTGCCAGGCAGCTCCAGCCACTCTGCCCCCAGCCTGTAGGGCTGCAGGGGGTTGGTGTGACCCAAGTGCACACATCTTCTTGTACACGATGACATTTCTGCTGTATCCTTGCCTCCTGCTGCTGCCCATGCTCTCTGTATTGCCTGCTCTCAGCCCATGAACTATTCAGTGCCTTGGGGTCATTTGTACAGCAATTAGCCTAACAGATCCCCAGTCATGATGTGCCCAGCACTGGTTAATAACAACTCAACCTTCACAAGAAAACCCATCCAAGTTTGAAAAACTGTTTCATTCAGTGGCCAACATTCTGTTTCTAGAGACAGCGAATGCTTGTGCTCAGTGTGTGACTGCAAACCAAATACTAACAAATTCTCATGTGTAAATTAGCTAAACATCTCACAAACCGGTATACAAATTAGACATTTTCTTTACCCTTCATTAGACAAAAAGAAAAAGAACGCAATGTCATTAGGAAAAATAATTAATATGTTAATTGAGGATTTTAATTGTCCAGAGACAAAACTCGGTTGCCTTGAAATCTGGCTCGAAATCACAGTTACATCTGTTGCGCAAAGCCCTCCAGCTTTTTCAAGCAAAGGCACAAATTTTATACACATTAATATCAAATGAAACCTCTGATTGTTTTACAGCGAAGGCAAATTAAAAAGCCAGCAATGTCTTCATGCCATTTTCAGGTGAGATCTTCCATTTGCTGATCTGCAGATCTACCACATTGTTCTCAATGTGCAGCACAGTCCTGGAAGGCACCAGGTAGCAATACTAACAACAAATTACTGACATTATTATAAATGCTATATTAGAAACTATATTATTTGGGAGTTGGACCAGATGATCTTTAAAGGTCCCTTCCAACCCTTCTGTGATTAAATGCTGACATATTAAGATGAAGTTTAGAAGTGGGGTCCTGAACCGAGAGCCTCCAAGCAACAAGGAGACACGTGAGCATAGAACAAAATGCGTAATTTCTGCCCCCAACAAGGTGACATCTCAAAGACATCTCAAAATCACCAACAAGGTGACATGCCCACTAGCAGCTTAAGAAGAACAGATGCTGAAGAGAAACGGAGCCGGTATTCACTACCGTAGCAAGCTGTAGTTTCAGGACAGACCCCAACTGTTTCTCAACTCTTCTGTAGGCATTGCAAAAAGGAGAAGTTTTAAAAAGAGGGAAACAGGATGATAGAGCATTTCCTTTGCCTGACGAGCAGGAAGGACAAAGAGGAAGATCCGGTGAAGAACTCAAAGGGAGGGGGTAAACATTCCAGGGATGTTGGCAACAAAGACCGACCAACAGCAGGGCCGGACTCTTGGTGTGGAAGGAAAGATGGTAGGAAGAGCATCCACAGACCATTCATTCCTCTGAAGATGAGCAGCCGTTGGATATATCCTGCAGAAACAGGAGCCAACAAAGCAAAAAGGGGGCAGAGAGAGAAAAAGCACAGAGGAACATGCTCTGTAGGGAGAGGATGCTTTCAGCGATACTGCAGATAGATACAGAGCAAGGCACGTCCGTTCCGACAAAAGGATATTGCAATAACTGAGGCCCCAGGGAATGAAACACTGGACATCAACGAGCTGGAGAGCTCCAGAAAGCTTCTCTTTACAGAGCCCATCTCAACAAACCAATTTATTTCCAGCATCATTTCCTACCCTCAACAGAGGGGATCAAGTTCCGAGAGAGCACAGAATCCTTCTTGCTTTGACGAGCCTCCGGGAAACCGGGTTTCTCAGCAACCTCTCCTTTCTCCTCTGGATGTTGGGAGGCTACTCACCAACAGCCCTGGCTGCAAATATAACCCTACGGCTACTGACAGCCCCCCGTGAAAACTAAAGCAAGTTGATATGATTCCACCAATAGGAAAGGTCTCACTTGGGGTTGATGTTTCTGCATCATCAACGCGAGTTATCCCCTTCTCAGGTGGTGAAATGATGCATGTGTCCGTTTCTACCTAATATTTCGGCTAGCAATAACATTTTCCAGAAGAAGCGGTCCGTAGGTATTTTTGATTACTTGTTCCGCTTTTTGCTTTTTTTCTTATGAAGTAGATTTCATGCTGATGACAGGCGTGGGCAGTTCAACCGCTGGACACAGAAGATTTCTGCAAGTCGTGGGACAGTCGCAGGCCCAGCAGCTGCCAAACTCCTCCAGGAGCTCTGCCACCGGGACTCGGGCCCTGACCCCAGCAGAAAACGTTTTGCTTAACGAAGTGGAACTGTGTACACCACCACACCTTCAGATGGAGTAACTCCTCTTCAGTCCACTGCCTCCAATAGACTGTAATTAACAGCCGGCTGAAGGAACTGGCTTCAAGTCTTCAGTCTCTCCCTGACAATCGTGATTTTCCTAGTGATGTGGACACTTGGCAGTACACCGACTTAAGTAGAAAAACAGTTTAGCACAGTCCATCAGCCACTTGTGAAATGAACTTGGATCTGAATTGCTGTCCTGAAAGACCACTGGAATACTAACATCTGCAGCTGAGTCAATGCTTGCCAAACGAAGCTGACCGCTGAACGAGCTGTAAACGTCAAGCCCGAGGAAACCAGACCCATCTCCTAAAGAAACAGGCAGGAGTGAAGTGTCAGAATCTGCATCCCTTACCCTGTCTCTAAACCCTTGCGCTTGCGAGAGCAATTTCAGGGTCTACCTAGGAGCATCCTTTTTGCTAGAGCAGAAAGAGATGAGGGAATAGAGAAGGCTTGAACAAACAGCACACAGAACAGGCACGCAGTAAACTATTATGGTATTTTGTATTTGAGCAGGATGCTAAAGCTATTAGACCGACTGCGGGGACAGGTACAAGACAGAAAACTTTATTTAGCACTGCCCAAATGCCATTACTCCCCTCTGACGGCGACAAACCACCGAAGCCTGTGTCTTTACAGCAGCATGCTTCACGTGTAACAAATTGCTGCCGGACCTCTCCGGGGCTGGCAGTCTCCTCGACTTATCTGATGAAATGTGACACAGAAACATCCAACTATCTATTAGCAGCACCAGCAGCATCTTCCCCCAACTGCTCAGCGCCACGATCGGTATCTGCAAACTACAGATTACATTACAGTATAAAAAAATAGAGGAGAAAAAAATAGCAAGGAGCAAGCCCAGCAATAACAAGCTTCTACTGTAAATACCAGACCCTTTTACTCCTGTTTCTAAACCGCCACCAGAATTCTGAGGGCTACGCTTGCCAAGACGCTACCCCTCCTAACTGCTATGCAGGGAGCAGATGAGGCTCAGCATCCTTATTATTTCAATGGAATGACCCCTGCGCCCCACATTCCTCCTCTTTTCACTACAGATGTAACCTCATGTCATAAAACAACACTGTCTACGCCAAAGTCATGAATTTATTACTGTATTCAGTGCTGGGTTTGGATAGCTTACCAAACATAGAAGTTATATGGAGAGGCGGGTCCACTATATAAAATGATTTTGCAAGCTCCGGGCCAGGCTGCGACGCACTACGGTTTTATTTCCTTTCCCATAAACACGCAGGCAAAGGTTAACACAACAGCATCGCAGCGAGTCGTATTTAGAATTGCACCATTCGCTTCTTATTATATTCACAGACCCAAGCTCTTAATGGAAGATATGAAAAGGAAAAGATTGAAAATCTTTCTTTCCTCCTCAGGAAAAAAAAAATAAAAAATAAAAATCATCCCAAACCACAAAGCGTTATTTCTGCTAACTCATCGGCTCCGGCTTGCTCTGCCCAAAACCTCTCGGGGAGCAGCTACACCGAATCTCAAAAGACATGTTCTCGGGAACCCCCGAAAGCAGGTAACCCGTGCCATCTCTGAAGCTACAAGCAAGCTACGTAACTAGACAAGCTGAAACGTTCTACACAGATAAAATGTAAAGCCACAATGACTGCTGGATACCAGTAACCACCAGTTTACCCAGCCCTCCGCTTGCACGGGATTTCAAGCTGGCTATAAGGAAAAAGAGATTTTTATACTCAGTAGAAGCAATAAATAGAATAATTAATCGGGCAGATGAAATACAACACTAGGCTTTATAAAAGGCCACTGAAGAAGGCGAGTGCTGTCTCTCAAGTAGACAGACTTGAAGAGGACACATTGTGAAAAGCAGGACGCATTCATCAGAGGAAAAAAAAACCAGCCAAAAAACCAGCTTATCTTCACAGAAATCTGCCCATGGGGACAACAGCCCAGTACGTCCTACCTAGACCACTAATTTCCCACCACTTGCCATGCACCACCTTCTAAATGGGAAGAGCAAGATGAAACACATTTTTAAAAATGGGCCACTTAGATAATTCCTATCCAGACAGGGTCAGACCAGAAATGTTCCGTCTCCTCTTGAAAGATCTCAGACGGTCTTCCATACGTGACCTGGAGGAAAAACGGTTACTTGCAACTGATTAGGTCCTTTTATTTTTAATAAGAGCTAGGAAATAATAGGGTGATAGTCATAGAATAGAATCATAGAATTGTCTAGGTTGGAAGGGACCTTTAAGATCATCTACTCCAACCATCAACCTAACTCTGATAAAAAACCATCACTAAACCATGTCTCTAAGCACTATACTTACTACTTATTCCTCTACTACTGAAGTCGATTATAATTTTGCTATTAACTTCTAGGGTGAAGCATTGGCCCCATTAATTACACCTTGCTTCCCCATTAGTTTTGCCATATACAAAAGAGCAGTAGGTTAAATTAAGACGAAAATCAAAGCCAGGTCTTCCTTCTCTAAGTACAACAGTAGTTGATTTTTTTTTTCTTTTAAGAATTGAAATTAACTGAAAATCTCTCAGGCAAATAGACAGTAAATAAATATAAGAGAATACTTCTCTCTTCTGTATGGTTATTTACCATACCGGACTAAGAACAAGGGGCTAAATCACAAAGTTTCTGAGGATAAATAATCTTTTCCAAAAGAACAGTTATTTACTTGACCACATTTCATCATTTCTGTACCCCTGAGAATTTAAAAGACAGTCTTACCCAAAAACCATAAGCAAATGTCATTAATTTTTTTGCAGAGGAACCGACTGATTTCCTCTTACGCTCTCCCTCAATATGCTTAAGATGACCTCTAGATATAAAACACCTGCAGTGCCTTGAGGAAGCCAGTAAGATTTTCTCACAAACTTTTAGTTCACACAACCCCTGTGGACTACGGGGTCTCTGAGACTTCACCAAGGTCCCTGAAGCAACCACAGTTGAGCTGAGGATTTCAAGACTATTCATTTGTGCCTCTTCATGGATGACAGTCTTAGAGCAATCTAAAACCCTCACGCAAAGCAGGAAAAAATAAAATACATCTTTTTGGAGAGGAGAGTTCTGTAACCAGTAAGAAAGAGAAGAAATTCTTACTGGCTTCTAAACAGCAGCACTGTCAGGTGAAACTACCACTCCAGAACAAGTTCCCCTTTAAGAATAAAGGAAGAATAAAGGAAGACTAAGTGCTGAACTTGAAAGTAATTCTGCAAGCATGTTTACGGTGTCCAGTCATTGCTGTCCTAAAGAAATCTCCCTTATATCATTATACTGGTATTCTCTGTCATTCGTTCTCTGCCTGGTTTGATCCTAAAAGGTGTGTGCAATTACACGTCCAACTCCTCCCTGCTCGTGCGCCTGGTCTCTACACTTGGTGCTTACACAGGCTCCAAAGACTCATTTTCCTGGTGCAGTACCTTCTCTCTGATACCTAAAGCAGACTTTATGTAACCCATAAATGGTTAAACTGTAGGGAGTGTTCTTTCAGAGAAGAAATGCAGCTATTTTAGTAACCATCCCAAATCCTTTCAAGGACTTAGTAAGAGAAGAAAGGGTGTGTGTGGCCCTGAGAACATGGTGGCCTAAGACAAGGATGCAATAAATACGGATATTGTCTGACAAACAGATGGTAGAAGGAAGATCGTTAGTTCTAATGATCAGTTAAGCAGTTAGAATGTTTTTCCAACATGGAAAGTGAGCCAAAGGACAGATGAAGAAGATGAAGATTGAGGAAGAAAGGACCCTCATTCAAAATGAGGACCACCAGAAGGCACAACTACGCATGCCCAAAAGCTCATTATAATATGTAAATGAATTCTCAGAAATGTAATGAATTTGCTAATGTTTTCTTTGAATTATATTGAATATGTATACCTGTCGTGTATAAATTTGGCTTGGCGACAGCATTCGGGGTGCACAATAGGAGGAGTGATCCCCGGTGCTCCTGGCGCCGCAATAAAGAATGCCTGCTTTCTGAAACCTAATTAATTGAGTCTTAGAGAGTTTTATCCGCCGGTTTGCAGTAACATCTCTCTGACTGACACAGCCTGTGCCTCTAACCCTTCCACCTCCGTTGCACGGGCATGATTTCAAAAACCTAAGTTTAAAACCTCTCTTAAGCATCCTACTCAACCATAGTATTGTTCTGTTACCTTGACGGTGAGATTCCTCCACCACGGGCAAAAAAATAAAACAATGGTGGGCAACAAACCAGCCATCATCTAACATCTGTCTTGTCACGCGGGTTTGACTACGTCTGTACCTTAAACAAACTACTACTATTACCATCGTTTTACTGGATGCCACAGGCATACAATGCTTTGTTTAGTTTACTTATAATTGAATACAATATACGAACAATCACCTCATTCAAACAGATAATCTGATTACACGCCCTCCAGTATATTCATTTTTGGGTTACGCTAGCAGTTCAGATGACAAGGATCAGTGTTCCATCTGGTGCCAAGATTTCACAAAGTCATCTCACCCTAAGGGACATGAAGTAGCGCATGATGAAAAATAAAAATCAGATTCACAATTCTCATGTCTTTGTACCAAAACAAGGAGTTAATCCCCTCTTTCTTAACGCAACTCATTACACATGCTCATTCCCTTGTTTTGGTGCCGCCTTCTATTTTTTTTGGTAACTGCCTTCCAGGAATAGCAAATAAAAACACACCACTGGCTTGTATAGGTTAGTCTGAGTCTAATCATCAGATCTGCTAAAACTAAGATTACCTCCATCTCTAGAGATGGCATCATTGTCTGAGCACAAGGGGTGAGGAGAGAGGACTCCGCAGATTTTTCCTGTGGCCTGTGACAGGAGACCACCGTGGGTCCTGTACCACTCTCAGTCTGGCCTCACCACCTACGGGGACACAGCACATAATCCTGTAGGAGCAGAGCTGCTGTGGATCCGTTAAGGGATGGATAAGGTTTGCAGGAATAAGGGATGACAAACCGCACTACGCTGGGGTCTCTTACAGCCGAGCAAGCTCCCGTGGCAGTCGCCGTGCAGAGAGGGAACCTGGAGGGATGGGGCAGGGAATGAACGACTCCCTCCAAATCCTTCTCCACAAAGCTGCAGAAAGCGCCAAGCATCAAAGCGATGCAACACCCACAAGGTTTTAAATTAGGAAATTGGGGTGGGGGGGTGGATTGCCCCCTCTCCCTCCAGCACTGCACTTCAAGCCTGGCCATCCAAGTTGACACCAAACATCAGGCGTGCTTGTTGAATGTCAAGCAGCACGTCAAGATCCCGTCCCCCGGAGCCCGCCACGGCTGGCAGCTATTATTACTCTTGAAGTGCATGCTCGCATCTCAGGGGGTTTGAAGCGAAGTGGCCGTCTCCTGGAAATAGTTCATCTCCTCGTTTGCACAGCCATTGCTCAAGCAGCACGGGGTGGAGAAGAGGTGCTTGGGGAAGTCCTACCAGTCGTCTCTCACGCAGCCCGTTCCTTCACATTCCACGCACACCAAGCGTGTGTCGACGACAATCCAACACGCGGGTTTACCTGATGGCCCGCGACTGCTGCAGCTAGAACAACCTCTGCGGAGGCGGGCGTTTGTAACGAACGTTACATCATTAAAAACAGACTCGAGAGCTAAATCCTGGAACCAGCCCATGGTAATAATTCTAATTTAGCTTGGGCCCGATTCCAAATGGGTGACTACGCATGCAAACATTTGTCTGAGTGTACAATGGGCTGTTATGAACACAGAATTATTTCTCGTGCTCGTGCATGCATAATTTACACACACTAATTTAGATACCAAAGTAATTCCCGAGCAGAATTCCAGCGATCAGATTTAACTTGAAGACTGCTGTTAAAAAAAAGTCACAGTAGTATATTCTTCACTCACATAAAAAGGCAGTAACCGAGAAATTCATTGCTGTTTCTGTAACTAAAAAAAAACTTCAGTATAAATCATTTTTCACCTGACTGCTGTGGGTTTTTTTTCCCCTCCCTCAAATCCCCTAGTTAATTTCCCCATACAATTTAATTTCTACTAATAAATATTCTAGATTATGGCATACAAGCCTAGTCCTCCATTAAAAATAATCAGCAGGATGTGAACGCTGCTAAGTAGCATGTTTTCTATCAGGTGTACCTGAGTTTCATGCTTATACGCACAAAAATCAAAACTCCTCTCAGGAACCAACACTTGGCTTCTCAGTTTTTGTAGAATCACAGAATATTACGGGGTTGGAAGGGACCTCTGGAGATCATCTAGTCCAACCCCCCTGCCAAAGCAGGTCCACCCAGAGCAGGTTGCACAGAAACGTGGCCAGGCGGGTTTGGAATGTCTCCAGAGAAGGAGACTCCACCACCTCTCTGGGCAGCCTCTTCCAGGGCTCTGCCACCCTCAAAGTGAAGAAGTTCCTCCTCACGTTTAGATGGAACTCCTTATGTTCAAGTTTGTGCCCACTACCTCTTGTCCTGTCACTGGGCACCACTGGAAAAAGACTGGCCCCATCTCCTGACACCCACCCTTTAAGTATTGATAGGCGTTGATCAGATCCCCCCTCAGCCTTCTCTTCTCCAGACTAAAAAGACCCAAGTCCCTCAGCCTCTCCTCCTAAGAGAGATGCTCCAGGCCCCTCATCAACTTTGTAGCCCTCTGCTGTCCCCTCTCCAGCAGTTGCCTGTCCTTCTTGAACTGGGGAGCCCAGAACTGGACCCAGTGCTCCAGATGGGGCCTCCCCAGGGCAGAGCAGAGGGGGAGGATGACCTCCCTCCACCTGCTGGCCACACTCTTCCTGATGCACCCCAGGATGCCATTGGCCTTCTTGAAGTGAAATACCAAACAAGTGAACCCAATGAACCACGAGCGACCTATGAATCATAATCTAAGAAAAATCTAACTTTTATTACGGAGATCAAGAAAAGGAAGTTAGGCAAATTATGCTTATGGACAGCAAAGTAGAAATATTTCCAGATAATTCTCATTAAAAAGTTGTTTGTTTACTTTCCAAGATAACCTAATAAACATTGATTAAATGCATGGCAGATCAGGTGCTTGGAATATTGCATTTTGTGACAAGATCATACAGAAATCAGGCAAAATCATCATCAGGCACAGGAGAGCTCTGGGAACAGCACCTACGCAAACAAAGACACTGTTGCCACACTGATTTTCCCTTTTTGTCACCTTTACTTCAAAGGGAAAGAGGGTATTTTTTAAGTTCCAAGAGACTTTTAAGAGAATTCTATGCTTTGGAAGGTGTAAGGTTTGGTTTTTAATACCTGTTACCATTTTGAGCATTTGCTTCCCTAAAAGTTCCTTGGAAAGTTAATAATTTTCTAAGTCATGTACTCAAGATGGTCATTTGTAAAGTAGAACCCAAAGACTGGTGTTCATTCAAGCCAAGTAAATTTGTCCTTGATTATAACCCAGGGAGAAACAGGCCCTGTTTGTGACAGCAGACATGTTTGGGAAATGTTTTCCAAAATAACCTCTCTTGAAATAGGCTTCCCAGAGCTACTGATTCTGAATAAAAGCAACGAAAATATAATCTGGAATTTCGCCTGCCTCTTTCACTGTCCTTCATTACTGTTCACTTGATTAGAAGACACACAGAAATGTGTTGACACCCTTTATATTCAATTATAGCAGAAGAGGAGGTGGAAATTACCTTACCAAAACCAAGACGCAGAGATTTCAATTCAACAAATTATGGCACATTCTCAACTAGATGAATAAAACTATCAAAGCTAGTCAAAGCAATTATACATGCGCTTGTAATCAAGCCGGCATTTAAGAATACACTCAATATTACCTGTTAAGAGTTTGTTACTTGTGAGGATTTGGGGAAATCTGTGCTGGAAGATTCACTCTGCATTTCAGCCTTTTTAAGGAAACGGAATCCAGCAGTAATTAGTTTTGCAATTTGAACAAATATTTGTATTACCATGTTGCGTGACCCTTGATTTATTTTTTTTGCATAAATTAAAAAAATGTGTGTACACACACATATATGTACGCATGTATATATGTATCCTTATTTGTCAGCATAACTTATACATGATGTCTCTCTACAGATATATATATATTAAAGAGCACTCCATACCACGAGAAGAGCTTATTAAACTGAGGTTTGTTTATGGTAACTTAAAAGATAAGGCACTGTCCATTAAATGAACTGAAAGGCTGCGCTCCTCCCATCACAGAACACTGCTGAGCATTTCACCTCCCCTTGATTTGATACTTTACATCTGGCAGTTTCTCCAGACAACATGGAGGTTTTTATCCTGTCTAGTCGAAATATGGTCTTTAGGTCTTATTAAGAGGCAATAAAGGAAAAGATGTGAATTGTGAGCAAAAGTATTGTAAATATTTGACAAAAAAAAATGCTGTTATCTATTTCGGAGTGTTCAGGGGGTTTGGGGGCGAGGGGATAAATAGCAGAGTTAGTAACTAAGATTTAATCGCAGCTTTTACAACATTTGGTATTCTTAAAAAAGCCCAACCTTGGAGCTGTACGAACAAGTAAAAATCTTTCTTTTCTGTACTGTGAGTTTCTACCTTTAATTTTTCAAAGAATCTATTAAAGGTCAACCCTAAGAGCCTAAAAGTCACAAGACAAATTTAAAAGAGGTTTTCCTTCCCACAGACCTCATTTTTTGCTAAGACAACTTCTCAGCTTCTGGCTCTTGACTCATGTTTTTAAGCACTCGGGATGGGGGATAAAGAGTCAAGAGATAAAAGAGACCAAGGTTCAAGCGGGGAGCTTGAAAAGGCGGAGGTTTGAGCGTTGGCTCACATGCTGCCCAGCTCACGTGGGGCTGCCTTGGCTGCCCCCCTCTCCCAGGCAAGAAGAAGCTCTTGAGAGATAAGAGATATCGGTGATGGTTATTTTTAATATACTTGGGCCTTGAGGTAATTCTCCTCCCTTTCACTCTTCGATTTTTTTGGCTTCGCGGAGGTTGACAACCCTGTGGCAAAAGATTGCATCCCACTGGGACTTCTCAAATGCACTCCGCCTGGGAATAAATATTAGTCTGGGTCCTGCAAACATCTGTACAGGTGAATAACTTAGAGCACGCCTGACTGCAAAGCCATTTACTTGCCAAAATGTCTGTAAGAAAGGACAAGGGGTATGAAAAATATGGGAAGAAACAATTTGAGCAGTTTATCACTCAAGCAAATCTCAGTGGAATTTCCTATACGGCAAAGACAAGACACTTTATAACCTCAAGTGCCTTCTCCCAAACTAAAAAAGCTCCTTCAGAAAAAAAGACGTGGTTTCACTGTCTCAGAAGGGGTTTCCAAAACATTCTTACAATGGAAAGTTTCAAGAAAATAATTACAGAGGTCACACAGCCAGTCCTATGATTCTTTCTTCTGCAGCAAACAAGCTACAAACCCAATATAAATACATTGAAATTTACTGGCCATTTTATCCGCTTTGTCACGCTAATTTTACATCTACCCGTAGATGTAAAAAGCAATGACACTGGGTGAGCAGGGATGCAATGAAGGGAATCAGACCCTTCACATTTATACACGTTCCACTCCAGCAGAAAATAAAACGAGCACTACATTTTCCAAAGGCTAAAACTCCATGGTTTTTTCCTCTTAACAGTTTTAATTACTCATTAATTTATTATTAATAGCTATAAACAGTGAAATTTTAAGAGATCCGTTTGGCGTACAGAGATCAAAGAGTCCTTTTGGCAAAAAGTATTACGAAGCTTTTGTCTTTTCTCCACCAGCAGCTGTATTTTAAGGAGTTTGTGTCCATATATGAACAAGGTTTAAAAATTAAAAA
>KZ505925.1:521104-532607 GCA_002844005.1 Limosa lapponica baueri
AAAATGTTTCTATGGAAAGGGTTCTTAAGCCTTGGAATGGGCTGCCCAGGGAAGGGGTTGAGGCCCCATCCCTGGAGGGATTTAAAAGCCGGGTTGACCTAGTGCTTAGAGACATGGTTTAGTGATGGTTTTTTTTTATGAGAGTGAGGTTGATGGTTGGACTAGAAGATCTGAAAGGTCCCTTCCAACCTAAAGAATTCTATGATTCTACAATTCTAAACTTTACAGCACAATTTTTATCCTTTTTGTTTTGGGTTGTTGTTACACTTCTTTTAACCCTCGTTTCCCAGGTGCCTGATTTCCCTGTCAGCACTTTACAGCAGCCAGACCAGGCAAGACAACATCTGCAAACCTCTCCCAGTGCGGAGAAAAGACTGGAAAGATCTTCGACTTGTATCTTGAACCACCTCCAGGACAGCCTCCTCTCGCCTGTTGTTTCTTTAAATCTATTTTAAGCATCACTGGATGTTTTTATTTGGTATTTAAAAAGCAAATATTTGTTAAAAAAGAAAACAGAACCTTTAAAATATAAAGAATAAGCATTGAAAAGAGCAGTCTGGTTGCCAAATGTTGTGTGGGTAATAATTATGGGAAAACTAAAAGCCTGGGCAATGCAGTAAATACAGATCTGAAATACAGTACTTCTAAACACTGGCAGTCTCTATTATCACAGCCAGTGCTATTTCTAGGACTTGTAGAGGAAAAAAAAAAAACCCTTATATTACAGTCTGTTCTTGTCTCACTGCAGTGGACTAACTCAATTTCGATGCTGTGCAAATAACACTGCTCTGTGTGAACAGGGGACCTCAGGTGGAGTTTCTTTATCAGGAAAAACTTGGTGATGTCCCACCGTGTTTCACAGCCTCCCCTTTACTGTTGGAACGCAGGAAACCCCCATGTCCTTTTACCTTCCAGCATGTGAAATCCTTCACTCCCCACTGCAAGGGGAAAGGTTATTCTTCTAAGAGAGAAAAGCCTTGCTCTATTCTTTAAAATACATCTGAAAAGCCAGCCAGACCTCTCAAGACGATGACAGGGCTGCTACGTGAACTCATATGCCAAATGAGATTTCCAGCCCTTCAGCTCATTAAGAGAGTGTATCCCGGGTCACAATACGTTAGGACAGTCCACGTTTCCAGCTCTTACCATTTGACAGCTGAGCTTATGGTATATATACCAAGCCAGCAGTGTGGGTCCCAACGCAGCTTGCACATGCGTTAGACAAATCTTCCCCCGAAAACAATGGCAGTTCACACCTACAAGGAGCTGAATCCTGTTGCCGGCAATTCAGGTGGCTATCTCTTATGAAGCAGGGAAGGAGAAGGGCAGAAATTCAGATTTAATAGAAGGCCTCAGGGAAGAGAAATTTGTGGCAAAGGGACAAGAAGGGACTGAATATTATGGTGTTCATGCCTGCTGCACAAAAACTGGGTGCTTACTCCAAGGCACTATCCCAAACCGTATTTTACAGTGTTTATTCCACTCTAAAGAACAAAACTTCTTTAAAGATTAAGAAATAATTGGACACCCAGATTACGGTTTAACAGACACCACTGATGGAACGATCTTTCCTAAATCTAAAAGCCAGTGGGCGAAATTTTGATTCCAAGACAATCAGGTACTTTCTAGCGATAACCAGGAGAGGCGTACGAGTGTCTCACAGCTCTATTTGTTACACTTCATAGGCTGAAAGCGGCTTTTTTTTTTGTTGCCTCCAGGTAGCAGTCATACATTCACGCAGCTATCTCATCTTCCGTGGATCTTTGCCAACTTCTTCCCGAGATATATTTTTCCTCCCTTCGTATCAACCGGATGGATTCTCTCGGGGCGGGGAGGAGAGGGAGAAGTACAGTCTGGGCACACCGAGCGTTATCGCATTCGGAACGATAAGGCACAAGGCACAAATTTGGGTGGAAAGAGCTCTGTGTCAGATTTAAAATTAAAAGAAGAAATCATATAGAGGTATTGCCCACAGTCTTATCGGTTACCAGACTCTCTCCGTGACATTTACACTCAGTGAGAGTCTGAGACTCACGCTCAGGGCAAGATGTTTCAGGTTGATTACTTACTTAATTAGAGTGTACTGTAACCAGATTAAGGAGATTGCTCTATCCTTGAGTACTTAGTGTGGGTTTGTTCATACCATTTATAAAGATTTGGGCAACTTGAGTGAATATATTAAGCTTTCTGTTACTGTTTCCTTTCTTCCAAAGAAACATGACAAACTAATCAAAATCACAGTTCTTTCCAAAATGACAAATCATAGCTGTATCTATAATCCTTTCAAAAATGACAAATCATAGCAATATCGCACCATCCCATCTCTCTGGCAGCCAGAAACTGCAGTTTCAGAGTAGATATGCCTCAGGATGGAAACTTCATTTTTGTGAGAAATTTGGTGGGGAGAAAGGGAAAAAGAGTTAAGAGGGATAAAGTGGAAAGACTCAACTATATTTGAATAAATTAATAAAAATCCCTGAGCCAGAGAGTATATACTGCAAGTTTGGAGAGTACTGGTAAAGGACCATTACAAAGCCTGTGATGTTCCTACCTTTCATTAACTAAACTTTGTTACTGGCTCACGAGACAGGATCTGCACAAGGGGGACCTTTTCTTCTGCTCCAATACAGCTGCTCTCACAGTTTCACAAGGAACTTCATTACTACACACCATGCCAATCACAATATCTCCTATTAAACTTACTCCAACTTCTTACCAGACAGAGGGGTTTCGATTGCTCTGACCTTGAACTAAAGTAGGTTGGGCTCATGAAAGAAAGTCGAACTTGCTAGTTCTTCCCAACTTTAAATCCCTGAAGCACCTTTTTGGCAAATCAAGAAATAAATTGAAAATGTATTAATTTTGCTTTTACCTAGCCAGGCATCTCTTTGCCTGTAAACAGGACCACAAAATTCTTGTTTTTCAGCAGCTTCAGTATACAGCCATTATGCAGACAGACATTATATGGATACATATACAAATACGTTATTCGTTGTCCCATTAAAACACAAACGTTTTTCAAAAAGCACTCTGCATTTTACCAAAATCTCCTCCCAGAGAAGTCAACGTATAAAATTTCTCTGACCTTGGTGACGGTGCCATTAAGCCAGTCATTCAAAAAAAACCCTACTCTGAAAAGCATACTCAGCAGAACTCTACTTACGCTGTTTTCTCCTCTTAAATACGTGCACATGTCGACATCCGTTCTGCATTCTGACAGCACCACGAGAACATCAATTATTTTTGCCCAAAGACAAACACCGCATTCAGGAAGACACAGTTCACTGGCAAATTAATATCATGCTCCATTAATTGGGAAAACCACTGAGGAGCAAGTGGAGGGGATGCTTAAGAAACCTTTAAAAAGTTACCTATGTAACGTACAGGCTGTGAAGCTCTGTTTCTATCACATTTGAGGTAGAGGACCCTGCCAGCCAACTGCCACATGCCTCTTGCCAAGCTTGCCAAAGAAACTGGAGTCCTGTAGAGGAGATATGGGAGAGCAAAGACATTTTGGAGGTGGCAAAGGGAAGTCGGGCGGGTAGAGAGAAGCTGGGGGTAAAAGAAAAACTAGAAGGAACAGTGACGGGTTAGAAAACAGGGCACTGCGATCAGATTCTTATATGACAGTGCCAACAAAACAGCTACCCATTTACTCGAGTTATGTACTGTGCCTTACTAGAGGCGTTTAGAGGCATCCTGGCCTCTAAATGGCACATTTTGCAAGTCAAGAGGAACTTCACAGTTATTAAGAGCAGAACTCATACACTCCTCAGTGTACGCTTCTGCCGGCTGTTCATCCCTTTGCTGGGACACTGCCCATCTGCCACGCTCATCCATCACCACAAACTTACCTGTCTTCTTTCACACCTTACAAGCCTCGCTGGCTTAAATGATTGCAACTTTTACCTTCTAGCACGGGCTGGGGATAGAGTCGCCAGAGTTCAGGGCAGGCTGGCACCAAGGACAAAAGAAGGCGCGCAACTTTTGCAGGGTAAATGCAGGGGAGCAAGGAGGGCAAAGGCAATTCCTGGCCAGAAGCACGTAGAAGTATTACGTCCTCACAAGGAACCTGCCACGCGCAGCGCTGCCAGTCAGAACCAGAGCTCACGTCACTGTGGCAAACCCATTTCAGAGCCACCGGTTATCAACGGGTTCTTAGCTCCATCTTTTGTGGACACAAAGCGATGTTTTTACCCCTGGCGGCTCCCTTCACCAACTAGAGCCACCGTGAGAAGTTGCTGTGTGGGCACAGCCTTTTAATTAAAGGCCTTGTTATGCTCCGCACAATGCTTATTTTTAAAGCAGCGCATGAAATGAAAAAGGAATATCTCCCAGCACAATATATTCCTAGGAGCCTCTGATAATTAGGGCAGTCACTTAATTTTCACATTTTGGTTTCTACTGGGGTATGTGCCAATTAGGAAGCTTCTGTGACGTTCCTGCCTCCCAAACTTTTTCCCTCCCCTCTTAAAAATTCATGCAGCTAATGCACAGCTGCCTGCAGGCTCCATTTATGCTATAGCAAACATTAAATATTAAAGTGCCCGTGAAGAAGCATTATGTAAGCCAGCGCCAATTCACCAGCACCAACCGGTGCCTTTTTAACCCACTGATCCTAGTGCATTACACCTCCCCTCTGGTGCCCGGCTCACATACGCTACAGGTTTAAGAGAGCAGCCCAGTGGGAGCTCGGCCACGCAGCCCAGGCTGCAGAGACGAGGACATCTTCAGCTGCATCCCTAGCATCAGCCCTGGGTGCTGCCCAGGACACTGCACCCGACAGCCTCTGGGCAGCACAGGCAGAGCATCTCCCTCCTTCCTCCCAGCTACAGCCAGGACTCCCTCATCCTTACACAGCAAAAGGGATGCAGAAGGACCATCTCAGCCTCCTGAGCCACTTACCCTTTCACTTTCAGTGGTGAACAAGTCCAATGCCTTCAGTATCCTCTCACACTCATTGGGACTTTGCCGTCCTACATATGCTGTGCCCTCGTCTCAACATGCCACTGCCTCACCCATCCTCTCAGCCTTCTTGCACACAGAATCATTTAGGGTGAAAAATACCTTTGAGACCATCTAGTCCAACCATCAACCTAACTCTGATAAAAAACCATCACTAAACCATGTCTCTAAGCACCATGTCAACCTGCCTTTTAAATCCCTCCCGGGATGGTGCCTCAACCACTTCCCTGGGCAGCCCATTCCAAGGTTTAAGAACCCTTTCCGTGAAAACATTGTTCCTAATCTCCAATCTGAACCTCCCCTGGCACAACTTGAGGCCATTTCCTCTTGTCCTATTGCTTGTTATTTGGAAGAAGAGACTGACCCCCACCTCTCTACACCCTCCTTTCAGGGAGTTGGAGAGAGCGAGAAGGTCTCCCCTCCTTTTCTCCAGACTAAACCCCAGCTCCCTCAGCCTCTCCTCTTGCATGCACACAAACAGGGCAGCAGCTCATTTTCTGAAATCAAACCCAGTTCAGCGCTGTACTTTGCACTATATGCTTAATTTTAAGTAGCCCAACTGAAGTCTAGTGTTTGAAGACAGGTAGAAGCACAACTGTCTTGATGAGGGCTATAAAAGAGTGATTCCAGCTGTTAAGGTGAGCTTTTCTGTAAAAATGAATAAAACACAGAACTACCACTCCTCAGGACAGCCCAGTTTTGACATTTGCTTTCATCTTTAATTAGGGCAAAAATTCAAAATATCAGCAATTTTCAACAGAATAAAGGCATTTAAAAAGTGCTAGGTTCAGATATTAAATATTTTCACTATTCTCCAGTGGAATGTGCTAGCAAGTTGGACTAAATAGATAAGTCTTAGTTTAAACTGGTTTGACATTAGATTGAATTGGGTCTAAACCGGCCCCGAGGCCACATATGATGCTGCAGAGCCTCCTGATAGCATCTCCTGACCTTGTTCTTCCCCAAAGGGCAGACCTTCCCTGCTGCATTACATCTCACTACGCTCAGCGCACAGGGAGAACAGGAGGTCTATTGGGAGGCCGTTCAGCCAAGAATCCAGGGCTCACTGGGGAAAAAAAAACAAACAACAGAGTTTGCTTCTCTTGCAAAAAGGGATGACAGGTTGTTTGTTTGTATTTTGTTTGGTTTTTTTTAATTAATTCCTGGACACCTCCCTGAGCATTCGTTTCCGAAAGATATACAAATAGGACTAAGATTTCAGCTGTGACAAAAGCCACGCAAACCTTGAAGAACTATTTAAATCGTTAATTACAGCATAAATGAAAAATGCCTGTTACAATCTCAGTCCTCAGGGTGCTGCACCTTTGCTTTGTATTTCAAATTTCTATTTCCTCTGTATGTATTTAAAACTATGATCAAGTCACCACCTAAATTCTTCTTGACGATAAACACATCAACAGATTAAAGGGGCCCAGCATCTGCAGTATCATTCCTCCTTGTGGCTCTTTGCTCCAAATTCCACTTTCAAAAACTTTCCTGACCTGTGGCCGCAAGAAGAAGACGCAGCAGAGAAAAGAGGAGTAGCCTTCTTTATGTCAGCGATGGTTTCTCCTGTTTACCATTGCATTTGGAGACCTCAGCTGTACGGCTTTTTCTGTATTTAACGTGTCATGTTGATTCCGTATCAGCACAGTGTCTGCATCAAAATGCTGTACAGCAGCAAGAGAGATGCCTCATGGTAGTCTTGGTATATTACATCAATTGTGGAACGTTTCTTAACCAAGCTTAAAATGTCACAAAGAAAGAAAAAAGAAAAAGGCCAGTTTGACATGTTTTGGATTGTTGTGTTGGGTTTTTTTTTTTTGTTTTGTGGCTTGTTTGAGGTTTTGGGGTTTTTATAAGTCAACACCCACATGAACTAGCTTTCCTTAAACTACCCCCTCCTTTACAGTTGTATTAATCACATCCCAGGCGTTCCATCATTTCTGCTTGGCGTAAATAACAGGTAACAGACAAATAAGGAACGGGTCGTACCTTTCATCCTTTTTAAATACCTACAAAACAATTCCTTTTTCTAGTTCTCCTGAACCTTTTCAAGGTTCAAACAGATATTAAAAACTGACATTAGTGGCCTGCGGAACACCTTGATAAGCTCTTTTAAAACTATCAAATGCAAATCTCTGGATTTGCTGGGCTTCCTAAATTTAAAAGTTTCTATTTTCTGTCCCTCATCGAGTAACACGTACACAATATGCCCAAGAGACACGTACAAGACAGACCCAACTCAATGCGGAGGTCGAAATTTTTTAATCTGGGTAAATTAAACTAAAGCCAACTATTTTGCCCTAATTGCGCAGGTCAGAAACCACAGCGTTCCCCCTCAGCACTGAAATCTTCTTCAGGAATATAGATTATAGATAAAAAAAAAATTCTGAAAAATAATCTCGAATGAAAATTCCGGACCTCAACGGTTGCATGCAGATAATCTATGTAATTTTGCTAATTTCTTCCCTTATTTTACTTCCTTACCTTTTGTTATCTCTCATCTATATTTAAATTTTAAATGGTCTCTTGCATGTTTGGCGAGTGGATAGAACAGGAATCCGAATGAGGTCTTTTAGCCATTACAAATCTTTTTTCCCCAGACGTCTTTCCTTGACCTTAACATCGTTCTTTTTTCACTTATAACAGATAGAGATATATATATATATATATTTAAAAGATACTCCTGTCTGGTGTCCTGCAGAAAGTACCACCCTCTTGCTCTGACTATGCCCCAGTACACACCAGTCAAAACTCCTTAGGATGTTTTTAGTCGTAGAGAAAAGCTCCCGTTGTGCATTTTCCTGTGGCTAAAAATAAAAGTTGCTGTCAAACACTAAGAGGTAGAATCAATACAAGTTTTCCTTTATACCTACTCCTCCATCGCACAAAGCTGTGGATAGCCTGAACAAAACAAAACGAGCTGCGTGTTCTGGGCTGGTCCAAGGGAAAGGAGCTCAGTCGAGGAGAAAGGTGAAAACACAGTAGATGTTCCAAAAAATGCCTCACTCTACCAGAACAGCAGAAGCAAGTCAAAGACGACAGGATATGGATCTGAGCTGTACAAACAATAATAAGTCCAGTTTCAGTGGTTAATCTTAAACATGTTTTCCGTAAGGAACGGGGGGAAGAGTCCGGAGTTCATTTGAGGAGGACGGGAGCGGTGGCCCCAAGCTTCCTCCACAGGACAAGTCGCCAGAAGACGACTTAGCTCCTCCTGGTTTTCCCGTGGCAAATCTGAGCTCACAATCACAAACTCTGCCTCAGAACCTGCCCAGAGCCTTACCCAGGGAAGCAGAGAAAAGACAAGCACGTGAGTGGAAACCAACCCACTGGTTTAAGAGCGTGAGCAGTATGATTCTCGCACAAAGCTGGAGCAAGGTACCGAGGCTGGAGCAGCCTCTACCATGCAAATTACTTTTGCTCTCATTCGGAAGACAGCACAAAACACACGTTAAGAGGGGGTATCCCGTCGTTTCCCACCTCTTCGCTAGCCTGTTCACCCCTTCTCACTCAGGGAGCTGGGCAAAATTCAACCTTTCACAGGATTATACATTAGTCATGCACAGTGAAAGAGTGGTGTAAGTTGTCTGGACCAGAAGACGACCAGATTCTCCTCTCCACCCATTAAAGCCTCCTTTCTTTTCCGCAGTAAAATGGAAACGGACTCCTAAAGTGGGAAAATAAAATGATCACATTCCTCGAGCTCCTCAGATGAGACCAGTATAGAATACACATGGCAGCTGTACCTGTGCAATTCTCCTCGTACTGATGTAAATGGGGTTTGAACAACTCAAATCCCTGCGACACCCAAGCATTGACTTCTTTTAGACTATATACCAGCGCTCACAGTGGCTTGCAGGGATTTAGCTGCTTGGGTGTTGTGGGTTGGTTTTTTTTCCCCATCGTTTTAGTTAAGCTAGTGCAAAAAAGCCACCCAAAACTCCACAGGGCGGACAGGGGCCAGGAACCAAACACACCACCACTCCCAGCTACGAGACTGGAGCACACACTTTCCATCGCTCTGTCCCACCAGTCCTGCGTCTCCTGTGGTAGATGGGACTTTGAACAGGCTCGCCACATGCCACTTCACCACTAGGGTCACACGACCAACAATATTTAGAGGGGTTAGATAAAACCTAACTCTTTTATCTTCGCAAGCCAGTCCCTGCGGTCACTACGCAGCGTAGGCAACTTTCATCCCCAGCTGAACCCAGCGTCACTTAAACCACGTCTTTTCTCTCATCTAACTCTTGACGCAGTTTTTCCACACTTTCAAAACCTTCTCCATACAATATTACTGTTCAGAGATCTCATCGTTCCTTAAAAACAGCAACGCCTTTAGGGGCACATCGGCAAAAAAAACCTGTGAAGTGACAATCACAGTATCTATTTTAGAAACCTTTAGAAGGCAGATAAAGTAAATCCAACGTGTTTTGGGACCCACCACTGTTTGTGAAATAAAAAAAAAAAGGAAGTCAGCTTTGAAATTCAAGGGATCCCTTTGGTCTGCGTCAAAAAAATTGTGTAAAAAGAGTGTAAAACCACACAGTTCAATTGTATACCTACATACCAACTAGACTTGTGACAACTTGACCAGTCATCTACACAGTTCAATTTGGTCCACGTTTTTTCAGTAGTGTCAAATTAAATCGGAAGGTTTATTATTGCCGACATCTGCATTTAAGTTTTTACAGAGACCGAAGTTTCTTTCCCTTAATCTTTTTGAATATAGCACAGACATTTTGGGAAGATGAAGGCGATTAGAATATGCTGCCTAGAGACTTCATGAGAAAGGCAAGATAAATAGGTTAGCTATTCCCTTTGGTTAAGGGGAATTTTTGAACTAACTACTCACGTTAGTTCAAAAAAGGCAGGAAGAAGCAGAAAAATAAGTGTTAAAAAGTGATCTGTGAAGCCCTACGATAGCAAAAGAAGGTATGCAAATGTAGATTACTCAATAACCACCTACTCCTAATTGCTATTTGACAACCAATGGAAAAAACTGTATTGACTCATCACCAATGACCACAGCTCCCTGTAACCATGAAACAGCCTTCTGTTTCAAGAGGTCTGGAACCAGTCACCTTGTCAGCCGCTAATTACTCCCTAGGGATAATTTATTGTCTCAATCAAGAATTCAGCTTTGCTGCCCACCTATTGGGCACTACTAAAGGACTCCAGCTCTGGGAAGTTTTCTTAGTACTTGACGACTTTCGTATATTCTGACACACATCTAGGTATCCTCCCTACAACATATGAAAAACAATGGGCCCATACTTGAGAAGGTCTGCAGAATGAGCATCAGATGAATTGCAGGATGATGACTTCCCATTCTGATTGGCTTGACTGCACGGGTCTTTAAAGGATGAGTAATTCAGCTGCCATTTCAGCATCAGACATTTCTGTTCTACTTGTTGAATCTCTAAGCCTTAGGCAGAAAAAACCAAATCCACTGGAACAGGAAAGTCAACCCAGAGGCCCTTCATCTTGTAGTTCATTCAAGACAAAGACAACACTCTGCTAGTGGTTCCCAAACTACATTACTCCGACGACTAGGATGGGGTGGATGAGATTGGCTATAATTCACTCATAGTCTAATGGGGTTTTCTCTTAAAAATTTGAGAAGAATCCAAGATGGCCCATGAGAAACTGAGACTTGACAGTCATCCATTCCCAAGAGGTTTCAGAATCACTGCTACAGACCACGAGCAATACTAAGTATGATTACAGCCTCGTGACTCTTCCTCACAGGTTCAGGACAAGCTCACTCAAACTCATACTAGTGGAAAGAAGACATTCCCTGGAAGTGAGAGCCACATGTTGCTGCTGAGCAAGAATCTAGCAGCTGCAGTACTAGCACCTATTAGAAACAAAGGTGTGCCTCTAACAACCATTTTGTCTCACAAACAAATCTCAAACTGCTTCACTTTGTATTACGAAGTGACTCTCATTTAATTTTTTTGGCATTTATAGTCCACTCTGTTGCCATATTTACTGACATTGCCCTTGCTGCATCCTATCCCTTTGACATTTCTTCTCTGCAGAGGCCAGCAGAAACAGCTCAAGAGCAGCACACTTTGGGGGGTCAAAATCGTACACACAACATTTATCTACTTGTGCAACGAGAAGCAAATTCTTCAGGTGTACAGATGTGGTACACGCGCCACATGCAGTACCCACACTCAGAACTCAGGACAAAAATCACTGCAAAGAGGCATATAGCGAAAGAGAAAGTCCTAGTCAAAATAACAATGTCTAAAATAAACATGCCTTCATAAGTCACCTTGTTGGACTCTACTGGAGTCAGAGACAAAACACATTTATAAAACATTAACTCCTTTCCCTGTTAAATTTACACCACAGGAGGTGTACAGAGCAATTTATTGTGTTTCACAAAGTAACAGAATGCTGTGGGGTTGGAAGGGACCTCTGGAGATCATCTAGTCCAACTCCCCTGCCAAAGCAGGTCCACCCAGAGCAGGTTGCACAGGAACGTGTCCAGGCAGGTTTGGAATGTCTCCAGAGAAGGAGA
>KZ505925.1:561342-572606 GCA_002844005.1 Limosa lapponica baueri
CCCTCACAGGAAAGAAGTTCCTCCTCATGTTTAGGTGGAACTTCTTATGTTCAAGTTTGTGCCCATTTCCTCTTGTCCTGTCCCTGGGCACCACTAAAAAAAAGGAGGAAAAGATAGAGCAACCCTGCAGAGGCCTGCTAGCCCCCGTCCTCACCTCATTTTTCTAGATAGAAGGTGAGTTTGGGTAATAGCATTTTTTAACCATCCTGTTGGAGTGGGTGTTTTCCCCCTATGCTACTAAATACATCGATTTTTCAAGAGTCTTCTATATCTTCAGTTGTTGTATAGTGAACCAAAGGCATGTTGATAGAAAACACACCAATATGCCCAGTAACACATCACAATCAAAGCTAAACTTGTTTCTAAAACCACCTTTGCATCTTGCACTTACACAAATTTCTTTGGAACCAAAGATTTACTGTGCTTGGTATCAGTACAAGAAATATTTTTCTTCTAATTTTCTAATCGACGCAATTCTGAAATATTTTCAGAGACATTGTGGCATCTAATTTCCACTTGATCATCTTATTTCCTTTCTTAAAGAGGTGAAACAGGAGAAATTAGAACTCAGTATCAGCAGAAACCTCAGAAGAAAAAAAAAATCAAATTGAATTTGGGAAGGAGAGTGGCTCGGTATTTTATTACATTAGTGAAAGAAGAAATACATCTACAACCAGAATTATTCCTTGTTTTAAAGCTGTATATCAATGCTTACACTGAAACTACTCATGGTAGGCATGTGCTTTTGCCCTTGCACTTTGAGAGTCTAAATAAGATTCATAGAATCATAGAACTGTCTAGGTTGGAAGGGACCTTTAAGATCATCTAGTCCAACCATCAACCTAACTCTCATAAAAACCATCACTAAACTATGTCTCTAAGCACTAGGTCAACTTGGCTTTTCAATACCTCCAGGGATGGGGCCTCAACCCCTTCCCTGGGCAGCCCATTCCAAGGCTTAAGAACCCTTCCTGTGGAAACACTGTTCCTAATCTCCAACCTGAACCTCCCCTGGTGCAACTTGAGGCCATTTCCTCTTGTCCCATCGCCTGTTCCTTGGGAGAAGAGACCGACCTCCCCTTGGCTACCCCCTCCTTTCAGGGAGTTGGAGAGAGCGAGAAGGTCTCCCCTCAGCCTTCTTTTCTCCAGGCTGAACACCCCCAGCTCCCTCAGCTTCCCCTCACAAGACTTCTTCTCCAGACCCCTCACCTTCTCTGGACCTGCTCCAGCCCCTCAATGTCTTTTTTTGTGGGAAGGTGCCCAAAACTGGACACAGCCCTCAAGGTGGGGCCAAGGAGGAATAAAGATGAGAGAAGGAGTCAGAGGCATGGAAAGGCAAAGCAGTTTGCCCAAAGTTTGCCGCAGAGCAAGTTGCTGGAAGAGAGCAGAGAACTGCCCCAAGCCTCCACTCTTGATTCATTGTCCCCTCTGAGCTTTTCCCCAACTCCTTCTGCTCATGTGGGTTACTGGTGTGATTCTACAGCATGTATTCATCTCAGACATGCATCTCATCCTCAAAGTTGGGCAGATAACGCTCATTCTGGCAAAGACATTAAGGCAGCTGAAACAGGAAAAAATGATAAATGCACATGCTCCAAAAAACAGTCAAACTCCAGTAACTCCAAGCTTGATTCAGAGTTGTAGGGGCAGCTTAACATTATGGGTGTGCAAGGAAGAGCCAAAACCTTCATCAGCACATTTCAGGACCACGAGACTTGAAGCACAAGACCTTGCCATGCCCTGTAGACTTGGGGAGAGGAACCGCTTTAGGGAAGACCAGGCATGTGCTTTCCTCTTCACTAGCTACCACCCCTGCTTTCCTTTCAGACTGAAAAGAACATCCGGAATCTCCTACAGAAGGAAGTTGGAAATTGTCCCTTGCTGGAATTTGAGTAAACCCAGGGAGATCAAAATTAAGATGAAGAGGCAAAATGCGTACTCACCTCCTCTAGGTGCACATTCAAATACCGAGCAGAAGATCAATGCGGCAACTGATTTGAAACAGGCTTTGAGGAGGACATTTTGCCCTCCCGCTCCTCAAAAAAAAAAAGGAAATTAATACACATTGGAAATAAAGTGCTTTTCATTTTAACTTTGCCTTTTACTGAAAAGGAGGAGAGTTGCATAATGCATAAGGAGCTTTAAAATTAGACTAAACTTTGGCAGTTCAGATGCTTATCTGTATTATAAACAAACCTCTGAATTTTATATGCCTACCTACTATATGCTCCCCAACCTCCCACAGACTCAGCGAAACAGGGAGATTTGCTGTCCCACAGGCCTGTCATCAACTTCTGGTATCTTTTTGGCCACACTCGTGCCTCAGGACAGGTCTACAGACAGCATAAGGTGAAGATGATTTGGGCAGCCAGTGACCAAGATGCACGTCTGTTTTGCAGAATTTTGGCAGCCAGAGAGTAGTCCTGCAAAAGCAGGAAAGGAGAGCAAGAATAATTTGGGCTTGAGGAGGGCAGAAAAAGCCAAGATGAAGCAACTGTATCTTTCCCTACCGAATATTTCTGAGGGACACAGACCTCAAAGGACACAGACCTCTTTAGTTGGCACAGGATGGATTCTATCGCATTTCCAAAACCTGTCATTCTGGTGGCTCATTCATGCTTACAGCAGAGCATCCTGAACAGTCTGTAGTTATTTTAAAATGCTTTGAATAAATACGTAAAAAAACTGGGAAATGTTACTTATTCTTAACAAATGTCAGGTACACCTTCATCTGGAAACGCAGACGTGGTGGTTGTCACCTTACCCCAGTAAAAAACCCCGCTGATGTCGTTCTCTGCAAGACTTTGGACTTGAGCTGACCTGGGTGATGATGGAAGGACTGAGTAAGGCTCTCCCAGGGTTTACTCGTATCTTGCATTTGTAGGGGGCCATATCCTGCATTTGTAGGTAGGTACAAATAGACCAAACTTCCCCCAGAAGAACTTTTCTGAAAGAAGAAATGGTCAGCCTTTAAATCCTCTCCTAAGCACGCTCCTGCCTTAAAGCTCTATCAAACCTATGAGTAACTTCAAGCTGCTTAAGCTTTATATTGCCCTTTTAATCCATCAAACACAGGAGCACAGGCATTATCCTGCTGGGACTATTGTGTAAGTAAAGACTGGATGACTGATAAATGGAAATCATAGAACGGTTGAAGTTGGAAGGGACCTTAAAGATCATCCAGTTCCAACCCCCCTGTCCTGGGCAGGGACACCTCCCACCAGACCAGGTTGCCCCTTCAGGTACTGGAAGGCCACTAGAAGGTCTCCCTGGAGCCTTCTCTTCTCCAGGCTGAACAACCCCAACTCTCTCAGCGTGTCTCCATAGGAGGGGTGCTCCAGCCCTCTCATCATTCTTGTGGCCCTCCGCTGGACCCATTCCAACAGGTCCATGTCCTTCCTGAGTTGAGGACTCCAAAGCTGGACACACCTTGACAGAACTGTCAGAAGACACTGCATTGAGGGACAGTTTAGATGTGCATTTAGGCATGTCCTAAATTTTTATGTTGGATTCATCTCCAGCTGAGCTAGGTGTCATGGAAGTACTTCTCTTTCCTGCAACACAGTATTCACTAAATTTTACCAATAAACACATTTTTTGCCCAATAAAGAGACTTCAACTCAGATGGTACAGAACACCATTTCTAGATACTAGACTCATTTATGTCCAAGTGATATTCTCGTACCTGGCTCACACGGCTTCTCGTTGTGGATTATTCGCTCTCCCGGGACTCAGAACTCCGTTACTGACTTTGACACACACAGACTTCCTTTAAAAAGGCACTTGGCTGATGCTGTCTAATTTCTTTTACTATATTTTGACTTACACAGATGGGATTGCTCATATCTCAGCTGAAAGCTATGCTTTTGCACAGCAGTAGGTATTCATCCAGTGTAGGTGCTAGGACTTCACGCTCTACCCGCCATGACAGACACTGTCTTGAAAGAGATGATCGAGGATTCGAGTTGCTGAGGAATGACGTGGGACAGGTCCAAGAGTGATTTCTGCCCTAGCAGGACCGCAACCCCTATAGCTACCAACTCTTTTCTTTGCATGAGCAAGCAGCATCGCTACGCAACAGCTCAAACTTCATCCCTGTTTCATCCTGGGTGTACAGAGCAGTTTCTTTACGCAGGAACTGAATTACCAAAGAATTTACTCAACTTGATCAAAAGAATTCCAGCCCCTTTGGCTGCAACCATTTGCATGGCCTGATTTTTGCAGTTTCACCTAATTGTTTTACATTTAGATTTACACCAGTTTGACGTTCGTCCCTGTTGAGTTCATTTTCCTCTACATTTATTTTCTTTCTGGAGCAAATGCTAACCAGCTTCAAAACAGAAGGAGGTTAAATATTAGCATCCCTCACAGAAGAGATACACAGTGATTATGAAACATTATTCTACATGAGCAAACATACTGCATATTTTTTCCTGCATAAAGCCTATGATGATCCTAACAGAGCAACTATTTTTACAATTAAGGCTCCACTTAAAGAAAGAACCAATTCATAAAGCACGCCCAATGATGCAAAAATTGAGCCCATATTCCTGCAAGTTGTTCTGTCAGCACTGAAATCATTTAGATGAGTGTCCTTTGATATGTCCAGTGAGTGATGAGTTCACATCGCAGCCTTTTCTCCCACACCAGGAAAATGGGAGTGGGAATACGCATTATCAGGGTCTCTTCTCCTCTGGCTGGCTGTCACAAAACTTATGAGAATTTGGTATGTTTAAGCCTGCCCCATCTAATGTGCATGAGAGGTCTCAGCCAGTTTAAAGATTACATGGGTTTCATATAGTCAGACACTCAAAGTAATTATGCAAGTCTTGTTTTCTTAGGAATCCCTGTTAAAGGAGGGAGGATAATTGCCTCATTGTCTGTGAAAAGAGTCAGGGCACTACAACATAACTGCAACAATAAAAACAGGAGACCCCTGGAGAGTCACAGCACTAGAGTGATTTGGCTTAATTAACGTATATTTAGTTTTAATCTCAACTGGAGACCTCCTCTGAAGGGGCAAAGCCAGAAAAATCTCTAGTTACGGGGGTAGGTTTTGAAGGTGCTCCCCCAACAGGAATAATTGTGATAAAGACTGACCGAGTTCCCCTTTCGCTCAGGCAGCGCTGCCGTATTACTGACCAGACAACTACTCAGGTGCTTGAACGTTGTGCTGGAACAGAACCAGAGAGAGAGACTCTTCTTCTCTTGATGAGGCTGGGTATTCAAAAGGGATGACTGAATCCCTACTGAAAGGGGACGCTCCTGGTTTTGCTCTGTACCCGATTCCTGATCTGGTGGTCCCACCTCTTCCTGCCAAGGCTTTCAACTCATCTTCTGGTAGCCACTGGTTTGCTGGGTTAATTTTCTAATGGCTGAACTGGAGTCAGACCAACACCTCCCATCGGTACATTGAAGAGAGAGGTGAAATCATATGGACATGAACAGTGGGGGGAAAAAAAAATATATATATATATTTTTCCACTTTATGAGGCAATTAAGCCCATTGGATCAGTTCAGACTTCTCATGAGCTCTCTCCCAGACTGAATTGGAAGAGGATCAAGCCCAAGACAAGCAGGGGTATTCCTCTTACCTTGTGAAAGCATGCTAAGCCAAAAATCACAGTGTACTCAGTAGGGTGGTGAAGATGAGATTGTTACTGCCTGCATCCAGGCCTTGGAAATTTTTTTTGAAGATGCCAAACGCTCAGTTGTTCTGGCCTCCCTCTCAAAATTTTCCAGACAAATCATTCGTAATTTGCATTTTTCTCAACACTGGCCCACCACTGAGTAGCAGGCCTGACTTAACTAGGTTGGAGGGAATAGAGGAGCTCATCGTCCACGCTCATTTGGCTGATGAACAATTCAATAGTAACAAAGGGCTGAATTAACAGATGAAGGCAGATGGGTTTATGGAATAGGGAGGCACTGCGAGAGAGGTTATGTTGAGAGAGCAGAAGGATTGGAAAAAGATCAACCAAAAATGGGCCAGCATGTTAAGCCATATGTCTCTTCTAAACATTTTTTTTCTGCTCTTGTTGTTTGATTGTCACAGCGCTTCATAACTAGCTGTCGGTTTGTTCCGAGATTGGCGGGGCAGGGGGGAGTGGGGTGGTTTGCAGTCATTGCTTCCCAGGAGTCCCAACGAGCAATACTACACCCCCCATTTTGTGTGGGGTGAATACCTTCGCTATTTTTAAAAATACATATAGGTATAATCACAGTAATATGAATACAGCTATAGGAAGCACAGATCCACGGCCTCCCTCAGTAGTTCTGCGATGTCACATCCACCTCCTCATGCAGACACTGTGGAGGTAAGTCTGGCATGGGTTCAGCTGCCCCTGTCTTCCCTCATCTGTCAATCTATCCTACTAATAAAAGGAAAAAGAAGTGGATATGCACTTAAATAGCATATCCCTTCCAATCGCAGCCAAAAGAACCTATTATGAAATATCTTAATCCCTCAGGACAGATGTCCCGAGTTTATACACTGCCCTCTGCAACACTTCTGACAGCGTTTGATTGATATCAGCCATGCCAGGTTTAAATTTCAGTGGCCAATAACAAAACACCAGCTTGAATCCCCAACCCTAAAGCTGGCAAAATTCAAGTAAACCATCTGGTGCTCAAAGGCCTAATTTTTCCACACCTAAAAACGTACCAGTTTTTTCAATAAATTGGTACTTCATTGAATGGGAGAAAAGGACAGCAAGAAGACAAAAGCAGTAAGATACAATACCTCTCTCAAAGTTGCATTTTAATCGTTTACAGCCTTCCTCCCTAGCACCCTGGTGTAGCCATCTGGCTGTTTCCCCCTCTTCAGCATTTATCACTCCCTTTTCAGTTTGCAGCCAGCAGGTCCCAGGGCTTTGTCACCTGAGAAGCAGGATAACAAGGCTTTATCTAAGCTGTTGCTGGCCCTACAGCATTAGCCACTCCTCCTGGCCACAAGGGCTACCTGCTCTCCTGGTTGAGCCCTACCTGCTCCTCCAGCTCTGCTCTTGCACACCTTGCTCTCACTCTACTAGCTCTCCGAGCTAATCATGAAAGCTTTGCTTGTAGCTGCTGCTCTTTTCTATCAGCATTTTACCTCTTTCTCCTGCCGAGGTCTCTGCAGATAGCAATTCCTTTTAGCCCTCAGCCCCCAGACTGACATGTGAAATCAAGCAGACAAGCTATAAATGATGCCCCAACGTCACTGTACTTGCCGGACGCTGAGAAACTACTACTCCATATACATAATTTGCCTGCCTCTGCCTTTGAACTACAAGCGACAAGACTATGATATCTCTCAGCTAGGAAGACCGAGCGCCAGGTTTACAGAAGTTAAATACACCAGCTTGCAGGGATTCTTTGGCATCTACAAGCTTTACAGAGCACCTTTTCCTACCTTTAAATGCTCACATAACTTCTGATCTCTAGTTACAACCAACACTTGTACAAGGAATTCTTCCTGCAGAGAAGTCCCTGAAGTTTTCAAGCATAGCTCCCTTTTCTTGTAAATCGCATGGATTACACCAGGGATGTTCATTAGCCCCAGCAAACATTTCAGCAGTTCTAAACTTAAAGGTCATCCTGAAAAAAAATAGTCATAAGCAATATTTTCACGCTCCTTTACTTTCAGCAGTTTGTCTTAAAAGACATTACCATTAAACTTTAGCTGTCTTAGAAAAAGCTAATGACTAGGGAACATAGCAAAGTTATATCCGTACATAAAATAAATGTGTATTTAATATACCACTGAAAAATACATTGATATGAGAGAAACACCAGGTCTACCATGTGTGCAGAAATGCGGTACAAATCCTGTCTTCTCCTAAATACGCATGAAGTAGCAGCAAAATTTAGGGCTAGTTCCGTGCAACTTGAGTTACACCTGGGATTTTGTGCTGTGTTTATGGTGGGCACCTTCAATCCTATCTGTTCTCTGAAGCACCGCGCTGAGAAAGTCCCCGTTCGTGACTCCAGTTCACATCTACGGTAAAGTCTAAGAGAAGCCGCTCCTTCCCCAGAAGCTCTACGTCCAGCCCAGTGTCGGGGAGTCAGCAAGGGTGCACGTCTGGCTGACACAGCACTAGCAGAGACTATGCTCTGTGGGGAACTCAGCAAATGAGCTGTTAATAACGCACCAGCCTTGCAATGCAGCTGTATTGTCTCCGCAAAGCTAACAGGAGTAAAAAGCAATAAAAACTGTTTTGACACTGTTAGCAGATGTGACTGACTACACACTGTTCTGTTGAGTAAGTAGGAGTTGCATGTGTTAC
Organism: Limosa lapponica baueri; assembly: GCA_002844005.1. Classification (NCBI taxonomy): domain Eukaryota; kingdom Metazoa; phylum Chordata; class Aves; order Charadriiformes; family Scolopacidae; genus Limosa; species Limosa lapponica. The sequence continues at coordinate 569,610 of KZ505925.1, forward strand.
ATCCTAGAGCTCAACCATACACAGTCTGAAACAGAAGAAGCAGGGACAGAATTATGGACACATCACACCCAGCAGCAGCTGAAGCCTTTGAAAGGCTGAGGGACTTGGGCCTTTTCAGTCTGGAGAAGAGAGGACTGAGGGGGGATCTGATCAACACCTATCAATACTTAAAGGGTGGGTGTCAGGAGGGTGGGGCCAGGCTTTTTTCAGTGGTGCCCAGGGACAGGACAAGAGGGAACGGGCACAGACTTGAACATAAGAAGTTCCATCTCAACATGAGGAGGAACTTTTTTCCTTTGAGGGTGGCAGAGCCCTGGCAGAGGCTGCCCAGAGAGGTGGTGGAGTCTCCTTCTCTGGAGACATTCCAAACCCACCTGGCCACATTCCTGTGCAACCTGCTCTGGGTGGTCCTGCTTTGGCAGGGGGTTGGACTAGATGATCTCCAGAGGTCCCTTCCAACCCCATATCATTCTGTGATTCTGTGAGGTGCCACGTGAGCCATGTGTAGAGGGCAAGCATCTAGGATTGATTTCTGAGCCCTGTAAATCAGTACCAGTGGCGAACCAGTGTCTCCACAGACTACCAAGACACTTGTGAAGAGTCACGTTATAAAGTAGACGCCTTTCGTGCTGTGCAGTTGTAAAGGGTCCATTCCCAGGTTCTCCTGTCCCTGGATTTCCTCTTCCTTTTGTTGCATAAAGGAATGGAATGGTCTATAATGCAGTCCCCTCTCTCCCACCACAATTCCCCATTGTTCAAGTGAGAAGGAAAGTGCATTGCACTGTAAGACTAATGATACAGAGTTCTTGCATTTTCCTGCCAAGGTAAGGGTTCTTATAGAAGGGACAAGAGTAAGTGCCAGGAGCGGGATCTGAATCCAAGATAAAAGTGGCATCTGGTGGGAAAAGGAGACTTGATCCTGAAGTGATATTAGATGACAATTGACACGTGAGCAGGAAGAGTATTATAAGAGGCATTGGACACCCAGATCTTGAGTGCATTCATGAAAGCGTTCTTCTGTCTTTGATATCTTCCAGTCTTTAAAGCATTTTAACCTGCAGATGAAATAAGCACTATCCCTGGAGGGCTAAATTCAGATATATCACACTGCTTTACATTCAGAAGAATTCGTTACTGAAACCAGAATCTGTCCCTAATTATGAAAAAGTATCAGTATCAAAGTTCAGCATTACCTTGTTTGAGACACAGACAGGGGAAAAGGCTCTTAATTCCTGCATAAGCACCCATTCTAGCTTTCTTGCACTTCCCAGCCAAGCAGTAAACTACTGCTGGTTTCAGTTTTAATATTTGAGACAGTCTATAATGTAACTGTAACATTTAAGAAATGCTTTTCAATGCTTTTTAAAAAAATATATAAAAAAATTAATTTCCTTTTGATTAATATCTCCCAGGCTTCACACTTCAGAGCAGGGCTAAGGAAATAGCTGAACGGAGGATGTCTGGCTTCGCTATAATCCAGTTATTTCCAATAGAGCTCGTACACATCTGGCCATACATGGATTAATGTTGCGTATATAATCAAAGTATTTAAAGAAGAGAGAGCAAGTATAGTTTCCACCACAGTTAGCCAGAGCTGTCTGGATAGAGTCTATGTAGACCATGGTTCCTTGTGGACATCAGGACTCGCTCACCTTTGGCCAACACCAAAATTCCCCAGGGTGTAGGGTGGCACACCCGTGTGTTCTCAGCTGTGGTTTATTATGGCAAGAATTTATCCTACAACAATTTTTCAGCTGCAATTCCTTGGCCTAGAGCACTGCTCCTCCACACGAATTTTCCTCAGTTTACAAACTCTCACGTTCCTTGCTGCCAGCGCAAGTTGCCGCTGCTGGGAAGCCTGGGGCAGCTAAGAGGAACCCAGCTTTTCCCAGGAAATTGTATCCCACTGGCAGGGTTTTTTTTTGGGGTTTTGCCAAGCTGATCAAATCCTAAGCCTGACTGACCTTCGGAAAGCTCCAACATTCCTCTTGGAAAATGACTCCTACCAAAAATAACTCACTGCCAAAAGTAAAGTTCGTAATGCAACATCCTTTTTACTCCTAAAGCTCACTGAAACACCCTGCCTGATGTTCAGGTACTTCTGGGTAACAGTGCCTTAGGACAAGAGTTATTTTTTCAGATAGCTGCTTTAAATTGTGGGGTGATATTTTTAGTTTTACTGTACTCTTATACTGTTTAAAATTGTATTCTTTTAAAATAGCCTCTGCAGAACGAGGTTTCATGCTGTGGAAGGAAAATTGAGTTAAGCTTCACACTCAATACTTGCATAAATCTGATACTTTATAACTAAATGTTCTGTGCGTCCAATTATTCTTCTCAAATTTCTCATTGATCAAAGCGTTTGTGGTAATTTTCAGCTTTTACCCAAAATAATGACTTATAACACCTAATATAGGTCAAGCAAGCAAGCTAAATAAAATCAGAAATACATAAAGGAGAAAAAAAGGATTCTTGCAAAAGAATCCCATACCGATTTTGGTCAGCACCCAGCACCAATAACAGAATTTTTCCTCTTTCTACAACACTATATTTTTGTCCCATAAGAAAAGCGATCATATCACCCCTTGTTTGAATACACGAGAAGATACTGCAAGATGATGATAGAGAAGATTATAGAGTGCAACCTTCAGCAAGTCTGCTGACGACACCAAGCTGTGTGGCATGGTCGACACGCTGGAGGGAAGGGATGCCATCCAGAGGGATCTGGACAGGCTGGAGAAGTGGGCCCATGCAAGCCTCATGAAGTTCAACCAAGCCAAGCGCAGGGTCCTGCACCTGGGACATGGCAATCCCAGGCACAAATACAGGTGGGGCAGAGAATGGCTGGAGAGCAGCCCTGAGGAGAAGGACTTGGGAGTGCTCATGGATGAGAAGCTCAACATGAACCAGCAGTGCACGCTGGCAGCCCAGAAAGCCACCCGCATCCTGGGCTGCATCAAAAGAAGCGTGGCCAGCAGGTCCAGGGAGGTGCTTCTA
>KZ505926.1:0-33005 GCA_002844005.1 Limosa lapponica baueri
GGACGTCCCACCCCTGGAAACATTCAAGGTCAGGTTGGATAGGGCTCTGAGCAACCTGATGTAGTTGAAGATGTCCCTGCCCATTGCAAGGAGGTTAGAGTAGATGACCTTTAAAGGTTCCTTCCAACCCAAACTATTCTATAATTCTTTACAGGATTGAAAAATGGTGTAAATCCTGGAAAGGCAAGTAAAGTACTGAGAGTTAACGTCACCTGGGTACATAAATTCATTCTGGTACTTTAGCTGTTGTCATCACAGGCCATACACTGCTAACACTGTCAATGCAGGGCACAGGCTCTGAAGGAAGTGGCCCAGTCCAGAAAGTTTTATGTAGACAAGAGGTTCAGTCAAATCCTAACTTTAAAATACTAAGAAATTTCCAAAGTGGCTATCACACCACAGCTAATAAATTCTGCTACAAAAGGAAGGTCATAATTGAAAAATTTGCAAGAATTACAGATACACATGCTGAGGAATCACTCTGACCATGGAGCAGCCACTTGGTATATCATAATGTTAAAATATTTTTTTATCCCATAGAACAAAGAACAATTTATGTCACAGAGGAATAGGTATTTGGGAATCTGACTCTGCATGGGGTGTGGTAACTTAAGCAGCGTATTGCTAAATAACTTGAAAACAGAATAGGAACACTTTCATACAGCTTAAGTGGTGTTTCTACTCACTTGAAAATTCACTATGTACAAGGCACAATATATATTTAAAGCATTATACTAGATATTTTTTTAAATTATAATTAACTAGTCAAAGTTTGTTATTGGCTCGTTTCCTGCAAGCAGAGACTAATTAAAGATACTCTAGTCTTTTTGAAAATAAACATGCTAAATGTAAAAAAAAATCAAGATATTTGGCATTAATAAGCTTCAGTCAGACACAGCATGCAACAACATTTAAAATAGATGCAGCAGTCTAGGTATTCTCCTGGGTTGCAAAAAGAAATTGTGGAGGCTGCCTGGTGTTTAACGGTAAAAGCACCATCCTTCCCAGTAGGTTTCTGACATGTAGGAGAACATGTTTTTTTAAGAGGCCTCTTGATTCAGCTGGGGCAAGATCTGAGATTATGATAGCAGGAGAGAGAATATTGCAGGTATAGAGGAGATTTTTAAGAGATTAAACAGCCTTCTGCAGCTCAGATTATCCAGAGAAGCCTTCAAAACTCCTTGGTGTTCTTCCAGCACTAATCAGAAGCGGCTTCTTGGGAGTATTTTTGGATCCAAAAGGCACTTAGTGAATTCTAGTTCTTCACTCAGGCTGCAATTTTAGCGAAGGCTTATGTGTCTAAGAAGACTCTCAAAGGAGGCAAAATCAGTTTTTGTGATTACAGGTTGATTTCCCTGTCTGTGAACCTTTCACCTTCCACTTCTGGATAGAAATTCTGTCCTAAATTGCAGTTGGTATGTTAAGCCTAAGGAAACTAAATTTCCTGTCAAGTATTGTACTCCATTGGACTCCTTCATTTTCCGGGCCCAGACTTCTTTGGAGGGTTAGTGAAGCCTGATTACAGCTCTATGAAGAAAAATATTCACATACTTGGAAGTAAAACTGCATTAGGTCCAAGCCTTCAGGTTGTTTAGACCTGTGCTGGTTAAATATCCATTCGTTATAATAAAGACTTCCTCCTTTGTATGAAATTTCATTTTCTCCCTGGTTTGCCTTGTTTTATTGCAGTTCTCTGCCCTGCAGAAAACATCCTGCCTTCTGATAAAAAGTAGTTAAATGACCCCAGGCCATTATTTCACATGAAGCTTATGTTTTTCAGAGCACATTATATAGGGTATATAGGGTTGTGTGCAGAGAATAAGCAAGTTACACAGAGGATGCTGCTGCATTCACAGGAGGAGCTGGGAAATGTAAGAAGAGACCTGTGTGAGGAGAAAGAACTACCCACAGGCCAGCTGATGGGAAGACATGAGAACCTTGCTCCATCTTTGGCTGTCTTAGACTATGAGTCTTGATGGCTATAGCACAGGTGTCATTAACGGTGTGTTTCTCATGTTCTGTGTACATCTCTTCAGATACCTGAGGTGAAATTAATCTCACCAAACATAAATGTCTTAGACATTTAGTCTAAGTGATACATGAGCCATTCTAGTCAATAGAAAGGTACAGCCATACCTGGAAGATGGCTCATTCCACTGCCAGGAACATACCTATAATGAGTGATACACAGTGCTCTCAGGAAATGTCAGACTTTCTCCATTGACTACAAGAAATCAGATGAGATGATGCCAAGATGTACTTGCAGGAGTGAGCAGCAGTGAGAGTGACATCAAAAGCAAGGAACACTTAAGACTACTGAAAGATTGGGCCATCAACTTCAGAATAACAGAAAATAAGAGACCACCACCCTATTTTAGCTCTTATTTGTCAGTGCATAAATGCCCAAAGGCTAAAATAAGAATATTGTTAATTCTCAATATCATGAGAAAGTTTGAAAGATAACTCCATTAATGTCTGGATTTCATTCAGGGTACAAAGCAGTTTTGACTACTGTGCTTTAGTCACTGGAGATGTAAGAAAGTAGACTTAAGATGACATAGCTAGCAATCCTGCAAGCAAGTCTTCTTTATCTAATCATGTACTACTCCTTACTCATCCTTTGAGACCAAGGAGAATTGAGCATGTCAAAAACCATAGGGTGAATCATATTTTTCTAAACTTGTAGAATCCAAAGGACCAAAAAGAATTAGTATACATAATTTGTTTAGATTTTCTGTGGGTAACTGATATCTAAACAGTTGTTAAAAAAATCAGAAATGCTGATTATGTGCTTTTTAATAACGATGGAAAAGGGTATGGTATAAATATTTTTATGGGATTATGTGTATCAATCACATAATCTGATCATTCAATTTCAAAAAGAGAAAAGCTAACAGATTAGTTCTTTATGTAAGGGCATGGGCAGGATTTCAAGCAGCAGGATGTTAAAATATGAGATCTTTTGGTTCTGAAGTTCTCAGTGTTTCTAATGAACACTTTTGGGTGTACTAGTAGAAACAACTGGGAGCAGATACCATCCTTATAGCAATACTAAAGACTATATTTATTCTTTCTGTTTTTAAACCTGCTTTTTAAACTTTATGCAGCACTTTCATTTTCCTCTTACTTTTCAGAGCATTTCGTTTTGCCTGCACTTTTTATGGTGCGTTCAATTCTCTTTCCTTTCCTTTGCCCCCTGTCTCCCAAAATGTGCTATTTGGCTTGGAAGTTGTCCTAATGACTTTAAGGATTAGAGAAGTAAAACAGAAAGTAGATGATTTAAAGAAGGATACCAGTACAACTTTTCAGAGGGGAGAGCAGCGCATAGGCAAGGATGGAGAAAATCAGTACCTGTACAAACATACCCAGAGCACTAGTTCACTTACCAGAACTGATGTGGAGATTTGCCATTGTTCCTCCCAGATACCCTGCAGTTGTTTGAAAAAATGTTTGCACTGAACAGGTGTGCACCAGTCTAGATCCCTGAACATAAGGTATTCCCAGGCTGAAAGGAATGATTTATTTTGTAAATATTGTATCTACATGGCCTTTTGAAAACATCAGGTGCTACTTAAGTATTATTGCATTCAAATAATAAAATAAATACTTGAAGCATCAAATATTTAACCCTCTCTTTACTCAAGAAACACACAAATACAGTACTGTTCTAATAAATCCTTAATTTTACAGATTTCCTGCTGAAGTTTCTGACTAATGGTAAGTTATTTGTTCAGAAAGATTTTATGGTGCTCATAAAAACTCAATTACAGTTTTAAAATAACTTGTAGTTTTTCTGTAACATGATGCTTCCATCTCAGTTCCCAGAGGGTATATTAAATTCAAGTAGCAATAACAAATCATTTAAGCAATAAATAAATAACCTGAGACTGAGTTGTTAAGAGTTAATAGTCTCCCATACACTCAATAGAGACTGAGGCTCCACTCTATTAAAGTGACCCCCGGGGCCATGGGCCAAATTGCACCCAGTTGTTTTGTGGAAGGTATTCATCCCTCACACATTCATTTCCTTCTTTATGTTGTCTCTTTTCATCAGTGAAGGCACTCTGCAGTGCCTGAGTCCAGAGAACAATTACGGTACAGTCTCAGAGAAAAGAAAGAAAACTGGGGTCATAAATATGTTAAATGGGTACGTGGGTTTAAGTGGCTTTGTAAACTAAACACGAGGGAAACCTCAGACTAATTAATGAATATGAAGCAGCATGATAGGAATGTTTTAAGGGGAAATTCACATTACCCTCCCCAAACTTAAAAAAAAATAATATTTTTTCTTCCCCTTTAAAAATTAATTTCAGTAGGACAGTCATGACACAACACATCCTTATGTTTTACTAAAATGGTATTCAAGTAGGAACTGGTTGCAGAGATAACTGAACTGATAATTCATTCTCAACATCTTATTGGAAACTGAATTCTTTCCTCCACAAAGATCAGCCATTTGTCATGATAGCAAAGCTATGCAAAACTGCAGGAAGATTTAGGACTTGAGCCAAGATCACTGTTTAACTTTACATTATGTGTCAATTCCTGACCTGACTTATACCCACTACTAAAATAAACATGGATTCATTGAGTGTCAGTGGTGTCAGGATTTGGCCCTATAATAATAAGATTATGGGCCCAGAACAGTAGTCTTCATTCAGTCCTAGTAGTGGGACAAATTTTACTCTCAGGGTCTTCTCTCCTCCTGTGGGAAAAACAACAGGAGGCAGAACAGGGGGAAAAGGATGTGTGGGCTTTCCCTTACTTATAAAACTTGTTCTTATATTTATATTAGTTCAGATTGTGCGGAGTTTTATTCCCAAGATCTACTACAGGCTTCTGCCACCAGCCTCCAATGCTGCCTCCAGATCAATATCTTGCTTTAAAATAGTAGATGATTTCCATGGGGAGTTCTCTAGGTCTCACTTTTGGAAAAAAAGGTGTCAGAAAATAAAACTACTTGTTTTATCTGAACCCAAAATCTATATGGGGGAAGACCAAAGTATTGGGGAAGTGTTTTTTCCATGGAAAGTTCTGAAGAAAATGGCTATTTCTGTGCAGATATTTTTTGTAGCCGATATAGTGTTTCCAGAATCAATCATATTCAGGGTGGCATCACTAGCAGCACAGTAGAACCTTGCTCTGAAGGTCCATGTCATCTTTGTCTTTTCCAGAGCCCCCTCAGGACACCGCTTGCTTGTCATGAGATTGATGCTGCCTCTGTGCCCAGTGGCTGTGCCAAATCCCACGTTACCTGAGTGAAGTCCAAAGAGGAAACAAGATCCATGGGGATTGGAGCTGTTTCTGCAGCAGTAGGACAGGCAAACCCCAAGCCCTGTTGGCATGACAAGAGATGAGATGACTGGAGGAGAGACAAGGTCCTCTTCCTGCTCCTGTTTGTAACTCCTTTGCAGTTTCCTCCTGTAAAACAGGAGATCTCTCCCCTGTCAGCAACATGACCAGGTGCTTCTCTGAGGACAGGGACCATTTCCTCTCAAGGCAGATGGAGGAACAGAAACTAACAGGTGTCTCCACTCTGCCTTCAGGTAAACAGGGTGGAGGAGTTGCAGTAGGATGCTTCCTTTGCTCAAGACACCAAGCTGTGGCTTTGCAGATTTTGGGTGCTCTCCATGATCAATGACATGTTTTGGCTAGTGGGCACTATGAGAATGTTTCTACCTGTGAGAGGTAAGTAGTGACTGTTCCCTCCTCCCCTTCATGCAAAATGGGATAGGTAACCTTAAACCGCTGGTGGAAGTACTTTGAGCTAATCTGGCTGACTGCCCAAGGTAGGCATGGAAGTGGCCCCATGATCCCTGCCACCTGCAGTACTGCAGGGCTGGTGACCTCTGCCTGATAGGTGGTGGTGAGGTGCTCACGGGACACTACTCTGACCTTACTACCTGACTCTACTACCTTACAGACCAGGTCTGCTCATGTTCTAAGCCTTTGTTCCTCCTTTTACTCCATAGGGTCTGTAGATTACACAAACTGCTCCTTACAAACAAGCTCAACAGAGAGTTACTATATATGTCATTATTGCTGCAATTAATGCACACATATGATAGCAGTAATATCTGTGATTGCCATTTTGGTTTTGTTATAATCCTTTGCTTTCATTTGTTCCTAATTTTCCAGAACAGGATATCTACCAGATTTTATCAAGTCAGCTTTTAGACAAGCAAAAATTCCTGGGATGCAGAGGCTAGGTGGCTGCTGTTGGTGTCCCAGAGACATACCCACACTGCTCCTCATGTTAGGTACCAGATTCAGACTGTTTTCCATAGAAAAGGTCCTGCTCCTGCGCAATAAATGTCAAGGAGAGCTTTTTCAGTTTAGTTGAAGTGAGGGAAGTTTGAAACCCCAGTTCGAAAGGATGACAAAGCTTCAGTCACTGCTCCTGCTAGGCATGGAAGGGAAAACCTTTCAACCCTTATCCCAGAGTTTCAGAATATTGATTTTTAATTTATCTGTTTAAAAGTGCTGTTGAAAAGCAGCTGTAGCGTAGAATGAGGGGCAATGACAAAATTAAACCTGCGCAGTTAGCCTTTAATATTTTGAACACACTATTGACATAGTTGCACAGAAATGTATTTTTAGTGTTTATTCACCAACACTCAAAATATTCCTATGTCAAAGCTTTCCACTGAAGGCAGTGGAAAGTAGTTTTCAGAAAGGAGTAAGTGAGCTGGTTAAACTCTTTGCCAGGAAAAGGCCATTTTCTTTCTGTCCACTTGGCCAGCTTCTCAGCTGACAAACCACCATTGTCTTCAATGCAATGACACTGATCTATACCAGCTTTTCAGCTATTGGATAGTTCACAGGCCACTTCTGGTTTTTGTCAACTGTAGTCAAGATTTGTAAGTATTTTCAGCCTTTTTTTTTTTTTTTTTGGTAAGTTTTTTTTCCAACTCTTTTACTTGCTTCCCTATCAGCTCACTGATCTACTGGCTTAAATGATCTGAGCAAGAGAAGAAAAAATAATTTGCTTCCTAAAGATTAATTTAGAGGGGGAATTAAAGCAAAAGGACTAAAATGAGCAAAAATCTTTCAACATCAAAAGGTCACTTTCCAAACACCAGCATGTAACAAGTGACACTGCTCCATGTATGGGACAGAAACAAAGACAGTGCTTTCATTTGGTCATCTTTTTAATGATTATTATTTATTTATTTATTTTTACTATTCATTCAGCTCAAGGACTGAGCATGGACTGAGAAAGGAATTTAGGACTTCAGCCACTCTCCCAACAGCAGCAAAACTATAAATAGTGTTCAGTCTTTTATCCTTTGAACACTCCGAAGTCCCTTGTAGTCAGCGGAAGTGTTAAGCATGCCAAAGGAGCCCAGAATGGGGCCTTTAATGAATAGACCTCATTGTCGCTGGTGATTACACAGGTAGATGGTGACAAGGCAGACAGTGTCCAGTCCTAACAGCAGTCCTTGTGTTTGGGAGATGATCCTTTCGAACCCTCTGTTCTGCTCCATCTGATCCTTCTGTGCTCCTCCTAGATGGGGTGGATGGGAACAAAACTGCGTCCCCTTCCCTTCTGGCTCTGGCAAGGGGGCAGGCATGACACTGGTGGTCCTGCATCAGTGGTTAGCAGTGAGCATGATGCCAACAAGTCTGAGTGAGACCTTGCAAGCATTCCTGTTCACCTGGTGTCTTCCTGTTCCAGCTGCTGGCTTGTGGATATGCTTTGAAACCATACAAGCACTGTAGGACGTGAATATTTATTTATTTTTTAATGATAAAGACAGACCATTGGCCTCTCCATAGGTTTCTATTCAAGCCAAATAGAATGCTAGGTGTTATCTTGGCAGGTTTTCCACTTTAGTAGCATTTCAAGGAAATGTGGAAATGAGAAAAATTTAGCAACTCACCTCTGTCTCTTTCCCTATTAAAATTGTCAGGATAGTAAATCAAGTTTTTAACGGCCAGGAAAAAAAGTCACTACATTTTAGAAACCAAGAAAATGTCTCTTGTGGCATCTGTAAAAATATCATCTGGTACCATTTAACTTGGGGAGAGACACATGTGACAAAGTTTATAGAGAAAATGTTAGTGTGCAGTTCAGCTTGAAACACAAAGCCTCAAAACACACTCTTCATATTTCCAAACTGTTTCATGTGTGATGTGATCTGTGGCAAGAAGGATAAGTATTGTCATCTAGTCAGCGTTACTCAGAGCTTCATAAATACCAGCACAAATATCCAATAGATTTTTTTAATCTAAATATATGCACTTATGATTTTTAGATACAGTGACTGATGAAGATCATATAAAAAAATACAAGTGAATTTGCATGATAAATTATGGTGCATGTAAAGAATAATGCACAATTGAAACAGAAAAACAAAATCTGTCTTTGAGGTGATTGATTGATCCTGCAGTCCTGACTTCACCTAAAAAGAGGCGTTTTGGCTAAGGGAGGCTGGAGGCAATGAAAGTTTATGCCTAGTAGCCTACTTGCCTTTTTCTTTTTTTTTTTTTTTTCCTGTGGAAGATCGATCTGTCAAACTAAAAGAAAAATAGACTTGCTGTCCATTACATATACAAGTCCTTGAATTATCTTTAGCTGTTGCCTTTTCATTGAACTGTGAGACAACTTAATTTGAAATTACTCTTTTTGGAAATCCTAAACCCTTGACACATTTCATTAGGCACAAAATGATTATAGTTATCAGTTAATTTGTTTGAAGACTTGGTAAACACTTGTTACAAAGAGTTTTAGAGACGTCTAGTAGTTAGCAGAAAAGGGAAGCTGTCTCCAATCCTTAGTTTATTTACTTAGCACTTATTAAGCACCACTTCTGTATCTACCCAAAAAAGAAATATTTTAAGCAAACCGTAAAAGTAGGCTTGACCCTTTCACAGGCACGTCATAAATCAATTGTTAAAGCAAGGGTGAAAACTCTGAAAGAGGTCAGAGGTGGAAGCGAGGTCATCTCTGAGAAGGGACAGTGTGAAAATCCACAAGAGGTGGAGCTTAGCTGGAGATAAAGGCTGGAAAAAGGAAATTCTAGAAATGGTGAGGCCCTTACACCACGAAAGCACTAATAAAATCATAGCTATCAGAGTGCTAAGGTTATTCACAGATCATTTCTAAGCCTGCAGCTCCAGTTGCCAGATCTGTGATGCCATTTCATCTGCCTCGTGACAAAAGAGCAATTTTTTAAGCATTTTACTTTACTTTTAGTTATATGCAAAGTAAGAACAATACTTCTATCCATTTCTCAAAAATGCTACCATTTCTTCTGCTAGGCTTTCTTGACCTTTCTGTCATCAAGTCAGAGAGGTTTATCCCAATGACATAACCATTTCTCTAGATAACCTTTGATAACTTGGGAGCAAGTACTGCATAGAAATGGTCAATGCTACTCCCTGAGCAAGCAAGGAACTCTGTATATGTTTGACTTGAGTAGTTTTGACTTACTGTGCTAACTACTAAGGTACCAGTATGTTCAAGACTGAGACTCCAGACAGAGTTGAGGGAATGTTATAGTGATATGAAATGGAGATAACACTCTGAACACATTTGCAATAGCATAAATAAAGCACTATCAGCCACACTAATTTGCCATTTTGTCATCTCTGGGTTTTGGCTCATCTTCAATCAAAAGGTATTAAATGATGTAACTGTAAGATTTGCTCAGTCTTTAACTAGCCTCAAAGATTTTTTATGTGGGTTTTAGCTCTAAGTCAGAATTTCAATGAAGAGCTCTATTTAAGCATTTGTTTCACTCAATAGACTAAAGTTTAAATTCCAAACAATTAAAGTTATTCAGATTTAAATGGGAAGATTTCCTGATTGTTTTGTAACTGCACAATTTATAAGTCATAATGACATTCCTTCACTTTGTCCAGAAAAAACAAAGGCTGATTTATTTCCTAATAACAAAGGCAAATGGTGAGGGTGTATGAAACTGCTTCCTTATTTTCAATGGGTCAGTGCCAGGCTGTTAGGTATCTTTGCACCCCTCCTCCTGGCCATAGCCTTCCCGTGAAGCAAAGCACTTCAAAACATTGCCAACCTGCAGAGCACACCACGTATTGAGTTATGCTGAGCACCTAGGTATGATGCAGCTGATACCTGAGCAGTCTGTTACTAGAGATCTGCTTGATATTCATTGTATCAGCATTGATTGCACTGGGCTTACTGAAACACAGTAGAATGCATTCATCTGGCTAATGTATATACCTTCATTGATGCTGCATTGTGATGTAAACAATGTCTTGTTCCTTCCTTATAGTAACCTAATTGACAGCCAGGCATTTTGAGCGCTCCAAAGAGCTATTGTTGTGGTGAATGCCGTAACAATAGGATTTCATATAGGTTGAGGCTTAAGAAAAGTACAATGTCCTTTTTCTGGTATAAAACTAAGAATTGTGTACTGGCTGAGAGCAGGATAATGGGTTCATCGTGGAATTAAGGCTTTGGCTTTGTTGGGAATCAGCTACTTAATTTTTATAGATAAACTTGTTTAAAAACTTTTCTTTGATTGAATGCATATATTGTCTCTGTATCTATAAACATATGTTTTTCTAAAAAGATGTCTCTTACTTCCCTGAACTCACATAATGTGAAGTTTTAAGCTACACTCATTGCCGTGTGTTGTCAGTCAGTGGTGAATCTTCCGGTGACTTCCACAGACAGCAGAGTGAAAGCCAACAAAATTACACCCCTCATCTGAAGAACAATTTTGTGATGATATTACTAGCAGCACAGCCCAGAAAGGACAGAACTAGGCACAGAGATCATTTCAAAATACCCCTTAATTTTAAGTGGTTTCCATTTTATGCCTCCCCCCCCGGCGACAGAATCCCTTCCTCTTCCGTCTCCCAAACTGAGATACTGCCAGCCACAGGCGGTGTTTGAAGATCTGGCCCTTAACCTCTGGGGTTGTGAGAAAATATTAAAAAACATAGTTGAAAAAACCTGATGTTTGGAAGGATTTTAGCTAAATAAAATGACCCTTGCTGGTTAGAGCCCTCTGATAATGAAGGCACTGTGGTGCCTTCTGGTTATTGAACTTGAAGACATTTCTCTGATTGCCGTGCGTTTTGTGGGGACAGAGGAATTGAGGTGTGACGTGTGGAAAAATGTCTGCAAAATTTGGAATAGCCACAAATCAAAGTGGGCAAGGTTATTTGTTCTGCTTCAAAAAAGATGCTTCCACACCCTAGCTAGTATTGAACAGTCCATTTCTTCTGTCTATTTCTTCCTCTAGCCAGATTCCTGAAAAAGCATTTTGAAAGGTTTGGCTCCCAAAACTGAGAGAATTTTCTTAAGTGGCTGGGTTTTCTCACCATACAGAAGCCACATCTGAGGATTCTTGAACATCTAAAGCTTCAACAGAAATCAGCAGGTTAACTCTGTCTCAAACGAGACAGCCTTTTCACTTCTAATGTGTTAAAATGGTCTAAGCTGAAATTCTTGAAACTGCTGAAGTAGCTTAGGCATGCTCTTCTCACTGAAGATGAATGGGTCTTGTGTTTTCAGACAAACATTCAACTACATATGAAGATACAGACTCTAACATGAAATGGGAGCAGAGCATAATCCAGTACACGTGGACTCTGGCAGCAGTAAAAAGCCCACAACTCCTGTTCTGCCAGGTTCCAACAGATGTAGAATATATGTGAAGTTTGTACCTTCAAGAGCATGGAAGTAAATCAAGCCCAGATACTGCTATTTCTCCCTCTCATATGTGTGTGTTCAGGCATGTGTTTGAATGATCTTTTCCAAAACACAACATATTTTAAATCATCAGGTTTTTCCCACACATACATTCATATGGTCAAAATTAATCTTCACACTGATTATTTTAATTGGTTGAATATGTTTTAAGGGGTGGGGAAGAATGGGGTTTGCAATATTCTCCTGCTCCCCTCTTTGGTGTACTTGTGAGTTCACATGTGCGAAAAACACCCTCCTCTCAAGCCCTCTTTCCGGGGATTCCTGAAACACACTCAAAACAGCTTTGCAGAAATGTTTAGCCATCCCAGTGGGAGTTAGACTGTTATGATGACGGCAGCTGCTGGGTGAAGGATGGAGAAGCTTTTTTGGCACCCTTGCCAAGTCCATTAGGACAAGCTCTCTCCAGATGTTGGAACTTGATTTGGGTGGAAGAGTAATTTCTCATTAGCATTATTGCTAGGGATGGTCAGGTTCATGTTGCCTAATTTGGCTCAGGCCCAGTGGGCTTGATAATTCAGTAAATGTTCACATATTACTTATTTTGAGCACCTCTGGGAAGGGAGGAAAACCCCCACATTTTTGTCAGAAAAAGAAGACAAAATCTCAAGTGCAAAGACAGAATCCAGGGTGGAGGACCCAATGCAGAGAAACAGAAAATCATAAATAAACCCAGGTTATAGAATATCAGTCTCCTAACTATAACTTTCTCAAAGCGCAGTAGGGATTTAAAGAGAGGAATAAGGAGAGCCCACATTTTATTAAATAAAGCAACCATTTATAAAAGATATATAAAATTATCTGTTCCAGCATGGAAAGATTTTTGGTAGAAAAAGGATTCCCACTCCAGCAAAACCAAAACCCCAAGCAAGGAAGAGGTGGCATAAATTTAAACAAGGGATGAAAACACACTTTGCTATAGGCATTTGCAACTTTTACAAAGTTTGCATGGAAAGGACCAAAAATACAGCTATCATATAGGTGCCTGAAGAGGTTCACTGGGTATCTGTGTAGCTATGTCAATGTGTCCCTGTGGTCCCACTTGGATGAGTCACACAGGATGAGGCTCTTGCAGCATCTAGCTCTTTCCTCCTTGACTTGAAAACTGCATAATGGTTTTAAAAGACTCTAAAAATTGCAAGACAAGGGTGAGAGAACAGCTTTGAAACAGCCCTTGGCCTGTGCCAGTCTCCAATTTTCAAACCTGGTAATATTTTATCTACATGGAAAGTTTCTCCCCAGAGGCTAGCAAAGTCTGTAACAGGAGAGCATTGCAGGAGATTTGTTCTCCAGGGATGGAAAATATTAGTGTTGGTGAGTCTGAACTGCAGTGAGAGCTGGGCCACATGTATGGGTGGTACCAGGAGAAGCAGGCTTCGTTTGGAGCTGCTTATGCCCAAACACAAGAACATGCGTAGAGTGGAAGCCAAGTTTCCCAGCAAACAGCGGAGTTTAAAAGGGTAAAAGTAAGGCATAGACCCAGCCATGCTTTAGTCATTAACTTTTAACTTGAAAAATGGTCTGAAGAAGAAGCTCTCTCAGCAGGAAAAAGTTGAAAATGGAGCATGACGTTTATAAAACAGACTCTGAGAGAGCAGAAACTCTCTCAGACATACCACAGGTTTCCACATTTCTCTCAAGCAAAATGCAACACGAGGAGCGCGTGTTTTACAGTTCTAAGCATATTTAATACAATGTTTTTACAACAGCTGTTGCTTTCACAGAACTTTAACCCCACTGTGTAAATGCATCACAGGGAAAATACTCTGTTGTCTTGGAGACAGCCTTTGCTCGCAAGCCCTTTTCCACTGAGCTGGTGTCAGCTTTCAGCTCCAGCCGCATTCCAGGCGGGCAGGCACATCCCGGCCTCTCTCTCCTCTGTCTTCATTACTGGCCCCGCTGAAGGATGGACAGCTCTGGAATCCGGGGCAATTATCAGGGCGGCCTATGATCAGTTTCCATCAGCACACCTGATGAGAAATGGCAAAATTAAGTCCAAAGTAGGAAAGGAAAAAAAAAAAAAATCTGTAAAAGATTTCCTGACATTCAGGGTTGTTTTTTTTCCTTTTGTGTTTCTTGCTTATCAGGCCTGGTACAGAGCCAGGTGTCTTTTCCCTGCTAAATTTAGACCAATTTATTGTCTTAGCAGAGAAGTGTTATGTTACAGCTGACACTTGGAAGACCATTGGAGGTATCGTGTGACAAATGCCTGCTGTTAAAGGACTTGGGAGTCTTCTGTTGCTTTGGGAAAGATGATACTAGCTAGTGACTTGACCCCTTCAGCTCTCTAGCACATGCCCTCACTGCTACAGGTAGTACACAGCAAACACTGCCCTCATCACGTGTGTTTGTGGACACAACCCAAAAATGTGTTCTAAAGCTCTGTCTTCAAAGTAGTACATATGAAAAAGAAATAATTGGAAACTTGTATTAAACCCCAGAAAATTTGTTTTCATCTTAGTTTTAGACATATGAATGTGCTTGAAGTGGCTGTGCTCCATGCATGAATAATAGTAATAAAAAGTGGTGCTATGAACTTCAAATAATAGCCACCAAGCATCAAAGAGAGATTTTTTTCAAATTTGTGTAGCTGGACCTTATCCTGCAAAACACTGAATGCCCTTGAAAGCAGTGTTGGAAGGACCCAGGTCTTCCAAGCAAACACTAAAGACCTGAAACAACTAAGGCTGTAAATCTAATAATCTCTCTGAAAAGAGCAAGATGCAGCCATACCTTTGGTACTTTATCATCACCATTGCTTTCCTTCATGTGTAAGTACTGCTTTTGTCAGCAGGTAATGTAAAGCTAATGCAAAGCTAAAAAGTAAATATTATTTGTCTCCGGACATCCTTATTAATGCCCAAATCTGGAATGCACTTTTATGCAGGACAACATTTAATTAAAATTTTTAATGGAAACCCGTATTTCAGATCCCTTGGTTCAAATGACATTTCCAAAGCATATGTTAAAGATTAGGAGTGTCCTTTTCTGAATCAGAGCCCAGAAGATTAGCTGAATGTTTCTTCAAAATGTTTAAAAAGTAAAAATACCCCATGTCAGATGACTTGTGTGAGCAATGATCCAAGGGAATCATTTGTAACTTTAACAATGCTTGACTGGAGTAATAGCAGTAAGTCCTCAACAAAGTAAGAGTTTTGACGCTAAAGAAAATTAGGACTGGATTCAGGACTGGACCTGCAAATAAGCTCAATGCAAACAAAAGAAAGTTTTAATGCTAGGTAACCTTGAAGCAAAGTAGAGCTCCTAAGAACATCTGTGTATTCCACCACATTGCAGCAAGCTCCTCCCTGAATTAGATTGTGTTTTAAGCTACTGTTTTGACTTGTGCATTGTCCATACCATCAGTCTATACCTGCTGGTGCTCACAAAATGTTGATTACAAAATATGGGAAGATGTCTTCAGCACAGGTCTAGCTTATCTGGCACAGACTGCAGCGATTTCTTCCTCTACCACCTTCCTCTAGCCTCTTCCTCTAGCCACCTCTACCCAACCTATGAACATGCTGCACTTAGAGTGGTTCTTTTCCAACATTTGCTTACCTTGAGCTCATGAGGAAGATCCCTACACACAGAGAGCTATGTCCTTCATTTGTGCCAAAGCCTGCTCTGCTGATAAGCCAGGGATCACAGGGCTGCCATGAGACTGAGCAAAACCATCAGACCATTGTGTGCAATTCTGCCTGCAAGTGGTTTCCTCACTTAGGGCTGGGTGGCTGGAGCAGCAAGTGTAACTGCAAACAGTCTGCTGCACGGTCTCCAGAGGATTGTCTGAGCCAGGCTTTCCACTCAGCTCATTGGGTTTGGGTACCCTCAGTGAGGTATGTTATTCCTGTCCATCTCTGATGATTTTGTCCTGCAGAAACACCAGCAAATAAAGGAAAAAGAGGATCCTAGATTTCCATCTTCCCTAACTTGCTCTTCCTTCTGCTTATTCTGCTGACTCCAACAGGGAACAATGAAGAACATAATCACTGGTCACCTTGCTTTCCCTGACACATATGGAGTCACGGTCTGAGACCCAGCAAGCCATGGCGAGCAGAGAGGGTGTTTGCTGAGAACTGTAGCAGTTTCTTAGAATGGAAATGAAGTTAGGAGCACGGACCCAAAGACAAAAGGCAAACCTCCTCTCAGTGAAGTGAGCAGGATATGGCCTCTTGGAAGGTGCATGCCCATCTGTCTGCAATCTAGAATAACATGCCGCATTCTGCAAGTGTCACACGTCTACAGGAGTTCATTAGGAAACTAAACTGACAAATGCTGTCAGGCTAAAGTGTACTGAGGAAAGCCACTCTGATCTGCCCTCACAGCAGAATTCGTATGTACTTGACATTTATATGTGCAGTTTTACTGTAAGGGAAAAGTTATTTCTGACCTCAGTATCATATGCATATTTAAACTGTGCCTTCTCCATCCTGGAAAGTACCAAAACTTTTTGAAGTTGTGCTGCCAGCTTCATTGTTTTTTTTATTTCTGCTTTTTTATTTCATTCAAAAGTGCACCTGAAATAGGTAGTATATATTCAGGTATACTGAATAGGTAGAAGGTTGCAAAGGCAGCTGCAAAAATCAATGTGACATGTCAGTTGCTTACAGAGAATACTAAGCAGAGGTGAGTAATTAGAAATACATAGTACCTAATCACATCCATTTTGTTTTTGTAAAGAGCGATCCTTATCTGGGTTCAAATGAAAACATGCATGTGAAAGGTTTGCATCCAACCACAGACTATACAATCTGACATACTTCTAGTCAATATGAAGCAACCCAGCTGGAACTTTGAGGCCCTGAATGTTCCCAAATAAGAAAGGAGCCACAATTATTAATAAATGCATTAGCAAGAGTCCTGGCTCAGTTCTAGGTATCATATTTCAAAATTGACCTAGAAGTTTTTTTCTGGTTTAAAACTGACTGAAGTGAGATGATTGTGATTTATGTAATGCTAAGCCTGACATATGACTTTTTTCATAGATTACAATCCTGCATTTATATGTAGTTAGAAGCAAAGTTGTCTTATTATTTTCAAGTAGGAAATCCTTCAATGTCAGAGTTCTATTCTTGGAATTTCATACTTGCCTTCCAACACATTTAGCTGGTATTTTATTTACCTGTGTTCATGACCTCTGATATCTCCAGTTTCTTATCCTCCATGTCTGCTGTCTCTGACAGCTTTTTGGTGCAGTTTTAGACTCCTAATAATCTATCATTAAGACCTTCAAGACTGTTTAATTCTCTTGGAAAGAGAACATTTAAACCCATATGGTCAGTCAACATTTTTTCTTCTTTGGTTCCTTTTCTGTGGACTATAGAAAGAAAAACGATTGTTTATAGTTCTTTGTATGAAATCAGTGGTAAACAATATTGAATCAGGGCTTTTTTTTGTCCTCTAGCAAAGTATCAAACTAGGAAGATAAAAAAATTCAAACCCTAGTGTATGCTGAGGGGTTTGCTTGAAAAAGAGAACAATGTTTAACACATGGTCCAGTGAAAAAAATGCTATGCTATTTTTGTGGGGATATTTATGAACATAGTAGGACAAAAATCCTGACTTCTAAAACTTCAGGGTGCGTCAAAACTTTCCTAGCAAATGGCTAGGTTTCAGCAAAGAAAGACAAAGCATAGCAGGTTGGATGTCCTACTGTAAGACCTCAAAGTGCCCCAAACAACAGAGCATAGCACTGTGAAAGAAGCTGGGTGGCAGATGCCTCTCTGCTTTCTCACACCCTGGTGAGGCTCTGACTCCTGAAGACACCCATGAGGGCCATCACATTTGTTGGTTCTTCAGCTTTGAAACTAGTACTTCTGTGTTTCTCACCTCACCCAGGAGTGGATGCTTCCTCTGTCCCCTTCTCCTATTCCCCCTTCCTGGGAGAGCTGGGGACCCCCAGGGTGCTGGTGTCACTGCTCACCACCATGCTGTCTTTCACCAGTGCTTCAATGTGCTCTTGGTTTCTGTTGCCTGCAAACGGGGAGTGACAAGGAGAGAGTGGCAGTGCCTACTCCTCCCAGAGGGCAACAAAGTGGGACCACTGATCTGTGTCAGACACAGGAGGCTGCCCTGGGTCAAATGTACTCTGTGAGTCTGGAGCCACAGTAGGAGGTACTTCGGTAGTTACCATCTTCTTTCCTGATACCTCTCCTGAGGGACCAGTTAACTTAATTTCTTGTTTTTCTGTAAGAGTCTTCCTGTGACAGAGCTGTACGTTATTAGGTATTGACAACAGATTATTTCAGTGCCCTTTTCCAGGGAGGTAACTGTCAAGCAAAAAAAAAAACAAAACCAAAGTGATTTGGGATTCTCTACCATGAGAAACATTAAGATTATATAAGATATAATGGTCTAAGATATATTCCAGTAAGAGCTTCCTAAGAATCAATTTTGTCTTCTGAAACCTATGAAAGAGTGAAAGAGTAAGAAATGAATTTTTTGTGGACCTGCAGGACTGAAAAGTCACCAGATCTGATTTGATGCAGCATTTCTTTATTGGATCAGTTGGTGAAACTCTCGTGCCCTGTCACCTGCTGATGGTGACAGATCTATCGGCTGAGATATCTGGGAAACAGGTGGGATTCAGAATGAGGGCTTCCACACTTGTAGATTTTTAAAGTGACTGCATTGGTGCTCACCAATCAAAATGTAAAGAGGAGAAAGCAATTCCTAGCTGTATAGGGTTTTTTAAAGATTTTTGCTTGACCTAACCAAAATGAAAAATCAGTTCAGTTGAATCTGAAACAAAATGAGCTTGATAGAAATTCTTTTCATGAAATGAAACAAAGTGTTTTCTTACATGTTTTATTACTTTTTAAAAATTGAAAAAAAAAGTATTGCAATGAAAATATTAAAATATCATGTATGGATCATTTGTGTCATTAAAGAATATCAAGTGGAATATTTGACACACAAAAAATTTATCTTTTTGGGTGAATTCAATGCAGCTGAAACAGTTTTGATAAACATTAAACTATTTTTTTTTTCAGCAAAAGGACCATTAGATCCAGTATACTCCCCTTTTCCAACTACATTATTCACTGAGAGCCCAGTCAGTAACACCAACTCAAGATGAGCACTTGTTAGAGCCACTAGGGCCCTTGCCAGAGCAAGGAGTGGAAGGCTGATCCCTTAGGGGACAGGAGGATTTTAACAACGGTGCTGTGCTGAAAGACCTTCCTGAAGGAGAGAAAAAACAACAAACATGGGAAAGCCTCCAGGTAGTTCTCGTAATTAGAGACAAATTCAGTATCATTTTCCAAATCAAAGAATAATTGCCCTCATTGTTTCATTTGGAATGCTAAAAAAACCCCCAAACTGTCTGTTTTTCGCCAAGCTCCCAGGGTGTGCTGGGAAACATGCAATACCTACCTAGCTAACCTGGCTGGAGCAACACCTAAACCACAGTTGAGTCACCTGCTGGTCACAGACGAGGAAAGGGAAGCTTCCACAGAAACAGCAGTTCACAGGCCAGGCGCATGCAGAGTAACCATAGGTTCCTGCCCAAGCTGTTTATCCTTCCTGTGTCTCCACTTCACCCTTTCTTACACTGCTATAACACACAGTACAGTTTTTGGTCTTTGGAAGAGTTTCCAGTCTAGCACAGGTGGTGGTAGCTCTGGTGAAATCACGGTGAAAACACTGACATTGACATCTACTCTACAGATCACAAGTGTGCCTGGTTTCCCTTCATGAATCACTTGCTACCATCTGACCTGGACTGACATACAGGTATATAGTTATTTTGAGGAAGAGTTTGCATCAGAATAAGTGAAATTTGTGTTATATAGCATTTATTTTTGTATAACATAAGCATATAATGGGGAAGGATTTCTGTTTTTGTCAGTATCTGTCAATAGAGTTACACTACCACGGAATAACAACCGTGAGTTCTCAGTGAGGAGACCATCAGTCTCATGAAATGGTATGCAACTGTGCCTGTCAGCTCTCACTATTCCTACAAGTTCTCAGTTGCAGCAGCATGGACAGCTGCAGCAACAGGAACTGCTGACACACAAAAGGAGCTGCTGCTGTAGTTGTACTAGGCAATATTAGCATTTTGGTTTAGATAAGGGAGTAATATCAAGGGAGTCTCCTGGTCACTCTTGCTTGGCAAATGGGAGTTTCAGATCACTGGCTGGTCTCAGGGCACACAAACTTCATTCTTTTATGGTTAAGCTAAACCAGAAGAAACACCCTAGCAGCACATTGACTGCATTCCCACTGCTAATGGACACTTAGCACAAAACCAGGTCGGAGCTAGTCCAAAATAAAACCCCTGAAACACACCCAGTGTGAATGTTGGCTCTCCAGTACTGCTCCTGTTGTGTTCCAGAAGTTGTTTACGTGAAAGTGGCCTTTGCCATCTGCCCAAACAAAGCTAGATAATAGATCACATACAGACTGCATAAACACAAGCACTCCAACCTTAGCTTTTACCTGTGGAGGTGCATCCACCTGGTATGTGTACTGGATGTGAAGAAAAATGGACTGGAGCAGGTGCAATGTGGTAAGCAAAGGCTGCTGGCACGCCTGTCTTTGGGTGATCAGACGCCACATCCAGTAGCTGCGAGCAGATGGAAGCACTGAGGCTGAAACATGGGTCAAAACAAAGCAATGCCATATTGCAATCCACTTGTTAGGTACACAAAGGTCAGATTCACTGAGGTACCTTAGATAGTTACCTATTGAAAGTGTAATTTTCCGTACTTCAGTCCATCACACTGTCGGAGCTCACGTTATATCCACGCAGGATGACTGCTGATCTTACTAGATATGACTATATTTAAATATCCCATATTTTTTTCTAGGAAGGTTCTCAAATGGTTACCCTTGCCTAAATACCCTTATGATATCACAGGTGTGCTCAGCTCCTACCAACTCAGACTTTTTGCTCTGTGTGGCTTTATTTACTTTTTTAGGTCTGAATTCACTTACTGATTGCATTCAATAACAGCTTAAAGTTAGCAATCGGACAACAAAAGGAAGAACAGTTGAACCTGCTGTTGGATTGACAAGAAATAGGAAAGTACTATGTAGCAAATTTCATCACCTCTTTCCTTCAGGCAATCACTTCCCACATATCCCAGGGCTGCCGGCAGACTTATGCTGTGCTTACTTAGGCAAAACATGCCCAGCAGTGATTAGCTCCTTTTCCCTCTTGGGAACCAAAATGTTGTTCTTTTAGCAAAGGTTTTGCTAGGACATAGCCCTACCTTCCCTAGCAGCAGAAGGGAGCTGTTTCGGTATGTGTCCTGCTCCCAAATGCACAGCAAAGAGAAAGTTCTCCTCCACCAGCAATGACTTGAAAGCATCAGATGTTTTCCTAAGCTAGCATTTCCTTTTTGTTAAGACATACCAGTTGTGTTAATGGGTAATCTGTGACTTAAAAACCCAGAGCCTTGACTTTTAAATGGAGAGCTTGTTATTACAGTCCTATTGTTAGCCACATGTGGCAGTATTCGGGACATATTGTTGTGTATTTTGGCTTTGTTAATAAATCTAAACCCTGCCTTTGATGCTGTGTGGTGATAAAACGTATATAAATGCTTGAAATGCAAATACACTAATGTGTATATTGCTCAAAGGACTTGCATCTTTTGCAGACACAGGTTGTCTTATGTACTGCAGTCATCATTGTTTCAGTATGAGTAGAATGCATTATGGTAAAAAAAAAAGGTGCTATTTTTACTCAGTAGTTTATTTTAAAGGTTAAATTTCAGCAGCTTAGTTTTGTGGAGATTGATATTTTCATCAACGTATTACAAACATTTTAGTACAAAACCACACTTTCACAACAAACAAAACAACCAGCTACTGAACCTTCCTTTTATCACCAAAACAAACAAACAAACAAAGAAGCAAACAAACTAAATTTTACAGTAAGCAAAATTTTTGGACCTGGAATGAAATGGCAAATGCAGAGTGGTCAAGCCTGTAAGTTAATTTATTTTCTTACTTTATACTTAATGTTGTTTGAAATATAGTACTATGTAGGCATGATTTACACCTAGACTTAGGAATGTGCTCACATGCTACTGTTCTTTATGTCCGGTTTTTGGCCTTGGCAAAAGCATCTGTTTCACGTGGCGGAAAATTGGAATCAAATTGACTTGGTTTAAATTAGTTCATTATGTGCTAAGTAGTGGTTTGGAGCTGTGGGTGTCATTATTGAAATGTTTTTCTTGTCTATAGAAAACTAGGAAATTACCCAAAGTAAAGGTGGAAAATATTAACTAATGCCAACAGCGCTTGAAAAGAATGGCTGGAGGTGTTGGGTCCTCACTACATGAATCATGTTGGATTATTAGCTCTCTTTCCTGAGGTGCACCTGTAATGGAGGGGTTTTGATGAGAAATAGATTTAAAAAATATGTGAATGATAAATTAGAATATGAGCTGTGCTTCATATAACCACAAAATTTAACAAACACTGTTGGCTCCATAGCAAATTGTAAGTGAAGCCTGCTGATTTCTCGGGACTCGAGTAAAGTAACTCAAGTAAAAGGGACATTCCTGAAGGAAATACTTAACATAATCAGCATTTTGGTAGTTCTGCTAAAACTGGTTTGCCGTTCTGTGTGATACCTGGTTTTTAATGAACATCTACTCCTACAGAAAGTGCACTGCAGTGATTTGAATAGGAGCTCAGGTTTTTTTTTGATATTCTGCTTTCAAAACACACTAACTAGGAATCTGTGGAGAGGTGGTGACTGTGGCTCCTCACAGGAGGTTGGGACCTCTGGTTGTGAGCAATCCCATGAACACCGAGTCTCTGATCTCTGACCGCTAATAGTTTATCCATCAGGACATTGCCAGACACTGACAACTCACCCTGAGCATGTTAGCCAGCTGGCTACCTATCTGAGAGCAGCATTGAAAAACATGTGTTGTCTCAATGTTGAAGGAAAAAAAAAACCAAACAACTTTAAAGAATGAGGCATCTCTTTTTCTTTTTCAAATTTTAACCTTAAAACATTTCCATCTGAGCCAATAGAAAATGTGGCTCATCCTGAGTGGTGACTCTTTGTCCAGAAGACAAAGAGTCTGTTCCTCTTCAGAAGAGACAGCAAGACAAGCACTTATTTGCTTCTGGGCTACTAAGATGCAGAACAAAACCTGGTACCAGTTTCTTCTCCCTCTCAAAGCTGTTTCCTCATCTTACACAAGCATTTTACATAAGCCACTATTTATGCCCTTGAACATACCAGCTGGTGTTTTCAGCAGCTCTCTGAACACCCTCTCTGCTGACCAGTTCTCTGCAGCCAAAGCTCTGAAGTCTCTGGATTCAGCTCTGCTCTCTCCTCTACTCTAGTTCAGTAAACCCTCCTGCCCACCCAAAACTAAAAAAAGCCAACAAGATGTTGGGCAGCAACAGGAAGGGTTCTGATGGCAGAGGACATTGTTTTGCCACCTAATAAAACCTTGTAGTGCTGTGTGCAGAGCCGGTCTCTGAAGCCTGAGAGGTGTGTAATGTATTCGGAAAGCATAAAGAGGAGGAAAAGCAAAATGCTTAGGTTGGCAGAGCAGCAGGCTTAGCAGGAGGGGCTAGAAGGACTGGGACTCTGGTGCAGAGAGGAGAAGGCTGAGGGATGATATGACAAATTTACAAAATCATAAAGGTGGTGGATGATTTGGATGTGGGCATGCTCTTCAGTAAATCTCACAGTATTAGAGCTAGGGGGTACTCAATGAAACTCAGATCACACAAAGTCAGATAAAAAAGGTGTTCATTTATAGTGCACACAGTGAACTTCTGGAACTTGCTGCCAGGGGAGGGTGAGAAGTCAGGCAGTTCCAGCAGGTCCCTGAAAGAGGATCAGGCAAATTCCCACGCGATATCTATAATCTATAAATGGGCACTAAGAGGATGAGGCAGGGATGTAACCTGCCTCACCCCTCAGTGGTGCCGGGGAAGAAAAAGAGGAATGGCTCAGAAGTGTCCAGGCTCACCTGCTGCCCCCCCTAAACAACACCTCCCTTGCTGGGTAGACAGCCCAAATTCTTGAAAAGTGTCCTGAAGCTGGAGACAGACTGCCAACATTTAGGAAGTTCCTTGAAACATTTAATCTGTAGCCCAGGCTGCAACACAGAAACCAAGATCAGAGGCTAGAGCTTTCTAGGGCATAGGTGGAAATGATTCCTTTTCCTGGTCGAAACTGTGATGAATATTCTTGTTAAGCAGTGTCTCTGGAGGAAGACTGTTGTTCTGGTCCTCTGGAAACATGGCTTTAGTCATGTCATATAGGGACCATCAATGCTAATACAGTGTCATCATTGTCGTACTTCCACATATCTCTTGATAGAGAGATATATCAAACTCAGGTAATTTATTTTTTTATTCTTTATTATTTAAATTTTAACATTTTTTTTTTGTTTTTAGAAAAGAGCTATATAATATTCTAGCTTCTCACTGAAAATAAATACATAAAAAGAAAATGCTTGCTAGTTGTTCCCATGCCCTATGTGCCTGGCAATCTTCAATACTTACTTATCATGCACTGAGGATTCAGAAAAGAACATCAAATGAGATATAAATGCTGCTTTTTCTAAGATGTATGTACCTTTTGACATAGGTTGAGTTGAAATTTGAGTAGTGCCATCAGTGAGATTGTGATATAGAAAGAAAAAAAAGTGGGGAACGGTTCAAAATCTGTTCACTCAGCTTTGTCTACGCACAGTTGTGAATGATGTTCTCATGTTCTCAAGTGGAGAATAATCTTTAACTGTAGAGAACTGATTTGTCATTGCCTTCTTTCAGTGGATCCCTGACTCTTGGGCTGACAGACATACATGTAATACCAGATGTGAGATCACTTGTCTCCATATACATTTGAACAGCTCTCCTGTATTGCCTCCCTGGTATGTAAACCTCTGTCAGCTCCCTTCTTCCCCCCCCCCTTTTTTTTTTTTCTTCTGCCAGATCAGATTACTGCAGCATAGTTTGGAATAACTGGTGTGGTTTATGTTTAGCACTATGCCTTCCTCCTTTCTTCATGTTTATGGCATTGCCTCTGCTCTTAAAAAGCAAAGCACAATACTACCCTTTAAGTTCAGACCAGGCCCCTGTTTCTGTCTCATCTTAAAGTGCAGTTTGTAGAGACATTTCTGCCTGCAGCCGCAGGCCCTCTCATTTGCCTTAGGATATCCCTTAAAGCGCAGTCACTTGGGCTGTGGGCTTACTGAGGTCATGCATGTGGGTTTATACTTAAATAAGGAACATCAAACCTATTAATAATAATAGGCTGAAAGTGTTCAAGCAAGGAAATTTGAATTAAGAAAACTCTTTACATATCTACTACATAGTTTGCATTATTTTTACTTACTTTTTTTAGGATCCTGGGAACTTTGTCAATAGCAAATCAAAGACTTTGCAACAGTTTTAAAATGAGTGCATCAACTCTCAGTTTACTGAGGTGGTTTCTCATTGATGTCTTTCAGTGTAAGCAGTAAATCAAATCCCAACTATGTAAAAGTCCTATTTATTTCCCAGTTAGTGTATTCTGCTGTGACTGAAATACATAGACAGTTTTCAGGATACGGTTAGAATCAGGCCCTAAGAACTAGAGAAGGCCCTAAGAACTAGAGAATGACACTTAGTACCATGCCAGCCTTGATTTCCCAGTATCTGGTGTCTGGACAAGTGCAGATAAAGTGTAGCTGAAGGATACATTTTTTTAAGCTACAATAAAGTTGACATATTTTAAACAGAGTAATTTTTCCCATCACAGTTTACACTTTCTTGGGATAATTGGAATGACATAGATGTTGTGTCCTCGGTGAGGGAGAATTCAATCCTTACTGACTCAGGGCACTAAACATAAAAGTTTTCTCCAGCAGCAGCTGATGCCTCGGCACTGGAGACAGATCCAGCTACTAAAGAAATGCATTATTTAAAGGGATAGAGGAGCTAGATGGAGGTGGGAGATTTGCATTGTTTTTGCTTGTAACAAAAACTTCTCACATGACCTAGATGAATTTTTTGTTTGCATTGCGTTTCAGCGCAACAGAGGAAACACACTTCTTTGCCTCTCCAGACACATTGCAAAGTTGAAGGTCTGAGTCCTTATCAGAAATAGCATTGTTTGGGTAGGTTGTGCAACTGCTGTCTTCTGCTCCCTACAGCAGTGGCCATGCATTGACAGACACATGGCTGTGGATGGGCTGCTGGATGGCCAGGATTGAAAACAGCACTCGTAAGCCAAATGAGGGTTGAGCAGCTCCCAGGTTTGCTCAGCTAATCCATTTTGGCTCAATCAATTGTACAATATGAGAGATGTGACCCTGTCAAACATTGCTTCTCCCCACTTAGATCTTTGAATATATCCTCATCTTAGCTATTCTGATGGCAATAATGCAAAAATCTGTATAAGCAAATCAAACCAAACAACTGTCATTCATACTGTTTTGTTTCCTTTTGCTCACATGTAGGCTATGGTGCCCTACCAAAGAAAAACACACTCAGCCCCTTAAGCCTGATCATTCCCAGGACTTAATTTAGTAGCTCAATTTGTTTTCAGGACTGAAAGTGAAGGTGATTCATTCAGCCTTTAAGGCAAGTGGGCAAAAAGAGGTGTCACCGAAACACTGCCTGACATCCATTCCACCCATGTAGTATTCCAGACTCAGAGACCGACACTGCTGGCTCTGGCATCAGGAAAATTATTCTGTTGTGAATTAATTGTGATTTGTTGAAATGTTGAAAATTCATCTGTGAGTCACTGGCTCCTGCCTCCTTCCCTGCATCAGCTGGGAACTGTGGCTTAGACAATGGCAGCTGCACTAGGTTGAAAAAACAAACTCAGGGCAAATGCAAGGAGCTCCACGAAGATTGCAACTGTGTGCCTAAAAACCTTGGTGGCATAATGATATTAAAAATAAGAGCATGAGCATCATATGAACTGCAGGAGCTAAGCTAAGTAGCTACCTCCCAAGACTTTTTTTGCACAATGGTAAGGATAAGAGACATCTTATAAGAGTACAAAAGTTTACTGAATAATTTTTTCATCCTTAAACCACTAAATCAAGCAACAGTGTCATAGTACAGAGTAATGTTAAAGAGCCACAGCTCTTGAGAATTAAAATAAATAGTAAACATTAATACAAATGAGAGACCAAGTAGTGTCTTTTGGAGACCTGTGCAAATATTATTGTGGGAAAGAGTGCAGTTTCCTTTTTTGAAGCAGGAGGATGTATTTTCATTTGATATTACACCCTGCAGGAAATATGAAGATAGCCTCATCTACTGTTCAGTGAGCAAAGGCAGAAAACAAAAGCTGCTCTTTGGAGGGTGAACTATGTTATTCTGTATGCGAAGATTCATCAAAGAACATGGAATAAGCACCCTTCAGCTTCATAACTTTCTTCCCTATTAACAGCTGGTCAGTCACAGGTGCTGGCAAAACCCCCACCAACATACTAAAATTTACTGGGGAGGGCTTTGTTATTTTAACACCACATTCAGAGAGTTCCTAATTTGCTCTGGTTTGAAGTGTTCCTTATGAATACAGTGAATATAAAAACATCTCCAAAAGGGACCTGAATAAACACAGAAAAGCTTATTTGCAAATACAGCAGCTAAAGAAACAACCGTGCAATATCTGTGCACAAAATACACTGCCTGGGGTGAAATTGAGTGTAGTTTCGCTTTTAGCTATGCTATTCCTCTACAAATACAGCCGTAGAATCTCTGTCTTCTGGTACGTATCTGAGGAGCAGGCAGACCTCTGAAGAAAATGCCTCTTTGACAGTCTGGGAGAGTTTCTGGGAACTCAAGAAACTGTAGGACAGATAGTCAAGCGGTCATAATTTCCTGGGGGACATCCAGTAACCTTCTTGATGCCAATATCTTTCCAAGAATTTTCCTGCAAACAGGAGCCCTAGTGGACACTTGGCTCTCATAGCAGCACCACGGGAGGCCAGGAAAGCAGCCACATGGCATCTGAGATAGCACTGGGGAAGGTCTCCAGGAGGAGACATAAAATCAAGTTTGGAGGTGATGTATCCTCAGCTGTGCTACTCCCATCTCAGTAAAGAACATCAGGCTAAATTTGCAAATGACCTATAGCAGACACTGCCATTTTTGGGGCTGGATCAAAATTACAGGCAGGAGGGAAAGCAGAGACTTCCATTATTACTTTGTGGTGCCAGACAATATACTGGGGTGTTCGTATTCCATGACTTTTGCCTTTGAAACCTAAGCAACATTTGCTAGTCCAGGAAGCTAGTCATTTGGAGGCTCGGTCTTTGTCAGCTTGAAGTTTAAAACACCATAGCTGTTTGTAGAGAAGGGGCACTAATGGAGGTTTTCAAGGAAAAAATATATTGCAAAGTAAACAATCAAAATGACCAAAGACTGAAAACAGCATGGGTTCTGGTATCACAGACAAGTGTGCTCTTATTCCATGCCCCACTACAAGCTCAAAGGCTGTACTTCTTCAGTGCTAATACAAGCTTTGGTGGACACAGTAGGCCACTGCAGCAAAGAATATAATTTTGAAGTAAAAACTTTTTTTCAGCCACACCTGTGTTTCCAGATGTTATTAGCTGAGTACCAATATAAAAAAAGCTATTTGAGTTAGCTAGCTCTTCAAGCAGAAATATATTTTCTTAAAGACAGGTGCTGTTTGAGTCACTGCACTGTAAAAGACAAAAGTTATTTGTCCATAGTGATGAAATTTTAATCTGTTTACTGAATAAAATTTGTGGCAATATATTTTAGAAGGTATTCCACAATGCTTTTTGCAAATAGCATTAATAGCCCCCAATATTTCCAACATTTGGCCTTTTCCCCTCTTGCCTAAGTGTTTGCAGGATTCAGATCTATGTTCCTCTAAGGCTTTTGGCAGTTGTCTGTGCCTTTTTTTCATTTACTGTAGTAAAACATGCAAGAAGTAGTGGTTTGTGGAGTTACATTTTTCCAAATGGGTTCCAACTTCTCCTGACTTATCAGATTCAAAGAAGGAATGAGAGATTAGTGCAAAGTGAGGGCAGGGAGATGAGAATAACGTAGCCTTAGGAAACCCAAGGCTTTGTTCCAGGTCTATGGAGGAAGACAGACACTGTGAAGAGGAAATGGAAGACCCACTTTAAGGTATGAGTGACAAATGACACAGATGTATTTCCCAAGGTGTAGTATGCCCTCGAAGCCTTTCTTGAGAATTTGAGCCTTATATATCTTGGCTGCCTACCTGCTATTTTCTGTGTGGCGGTGGATAAGATCTTGCTGAGGCCTGTGAGAATGACTGAATTCAACCTCAGGCAGAAGATTGCAATGATATAGATAATCTGGTCCCTAAAGTAAGCTTGGTGGCCTCAGCTAATTCAATTTATGGGCTGCTTTCCTTATTGCCAAAATCTTAGGAGAAACTCGCATTCACCAGAGGCTTGATCTACAAAAGGTGCTAAGTTTTGCAGGCTCCAATTAATTTCATGTAAGGTTGTGGGTGCTTGCACCTCTGAAACTCAAGTCTTACATGTAATGCATGAAGAATCTGCCACATTCAGTGTCTCATTAACCAGGAGCATAAAAATGATTGAAAGAGGGTGAAAAAACAACAAACCCAAATGTCATAAACGTTCATTAAAGTCCATCATTGGCATCTAAGCAGCATGAGAGCATAACAATATGTCAGTTGTCACTTTGTAGTATGCAAGTTTTATTCCCAAATTACCCCAGTAACTTAAATAAGAAAGGCAAAATGCACAAAAAATATGGCCATCTGGAATAGATAATGTGGAAAGATCTGCAATGCATTACATGGTCTGGAAAGTGGCTGGTCGAATTCCAGAGAGCTAAGATAGACTTCAAAGTCTGGCTGCACATCAGTGAAACTGCTGATCAACTCAGATATTTAAAGTGGGTGTAGATGAATGAATTTATTACATTTTTTATCTGCTGCATTCATATGGGAAAACATGGCTGTAGACAGGTTATCCATTGATTTCATGCTCAGTCCTTTTGTTTTTAACTGTATAGTATATTTTCAAAATTTTACATGGTATTGCAGTTTTACAAAAAGGGTATTTTACCATCTTTTATAATGCCATTTACAAGAGAAAAAAAGAACACCAAATAACCATAAAAAAAAAGACATGACTCAAATACCTTAAAAAAAACAGTTAGGCAATTTTAACTTTTAAGTAATGAAAGAAAAATCAAGCTGGATTTCCAACTTTGCTTTGTTTTTGACTAAACGCAAATACATCCACCAGTTGGGATTTTTCATATTTTTAATTCAAACAGCTTCCTCCTGAATTAATTGCTATGTCTGACTCTTATTTACCCAGACTTCCAGCTTTGCTACTTTTTTGTTGGAGGAAGGGAAAGAAAGACGAAGCCGTACACTTCATTATTTTCCATGTGCTGATCCCAGAATCACATGCATCAGAACCAGAATTTGATGTGTTCAAAGCATATTTTACTCAGCCCATGAATGAAACCATGTATCTCCAAACTTTGATAATCTCTAACGGTAGTATTCTACTGTTTTTCTCCTCTTTTGAATGTCACTATTATTACAATAGCCCATATAAAGAGTCTTCACTAGGCTCTCCAGAGGTAGAACTACTCTAACTAAGCAAGATTTTACTATTCTACCTATCATTTAGACACTGAAATTAACTATGAGTAACAAACAGAAGATTTTTTTACCATAAAGTACACGAGTGTTGCTCGTGACAGTTTTCCTAAATTAGTTAGAGTGTGTTAGTTTTTGTACTGAGCATTCTTCACTACACAATTCAGTTTCCTGTTTATACAGTGCAAGTATCAAGTAAACTGTTCGGAAAACTGTTTTTAATTGACTTTTAATTGCTATGCAATACATGATAGAAATTATAGGTTAATTATATGCATAGTGCTGGCTGCAATGGAGTAAGAGAACTGTCCATGGGAAATGCTTTTGCAACCGGATTTTTCAGGTTTTACCTTCCCAGGGTCTGTAACAAAATCCCAATATGGTTCATGCAGTTTCCCATCCTCCAGCTAGACTAGCACACACTCGGGAAAATGCAGTAAAATGCTTTCAAATACTGTCAATAGATAGATCAGCACATACAGCACAGCAGAAATCGCACTGCCTTCATAAAACGGTCTTTTCCCTTTCAGGAAGATAAGAATAATTATCTCAAAACAGTGGTGGCCTTGGAAGATAAACTATTTTCCCCAGAATCATTTTCCATCCCATTAATGAAGCCACAGAGGAAAAGGGATATATTCTGGTTGGCTACCTCTGTGTACAGGTTTGACCTATATCAGTGAAGTTAGTGGAGATTTCATGCTGTAGTGTGGACATTGGAAGAAGAATGGACAGGAACAGCAGCAAGAAAACGTGTTCATTATTGAAAGGGGAGTTTGGTTAAGGACCAGTAGTTGTTGCAGCTAGAGTGGTCTTCAGGCAGCTGGGACTGTAGATGGCATGATTATGGCAACCACCATCTGTCTACCAAGGGCATTCCTCCAAAGTTCTCTGAAGCCTTTCCAGTGATGCACTCTTCACCAAAGCCTCAAGAGCTGAGGTCTGAGGTGATTTTTCCTCATTCTTGCCAACATCTTTGAAATATTCATAAAAGCAGTGCCTATGATCATTTGGCCCATCAGCTTCCTGTTTCTCCTGAAACCCAGATGTTAGAAATAATCTAATATGGCTGAAGACAAAAAAAGAAAAAGAAAGAAAAAAGACAAAAGACAAAAGTTGGCTGAGCATTTCAAAACTTTCACATGCCACAGAAGTTTGGGTGTCATGTTCCTCATGTTTCATTCATACCTTTAAAAGAAGAGGAAAGGAAAACATGTACTTACTCAAAATCCCAGCCACACTTCTTGAACCTATGTGTTTTGCAGATGGGAAGACTCAGAAGACAGGTTGATTTTAATCAATGTTAAAAAAAAAGAAGAGCATCTGCTTCATGTAGTAAAAATGGTGTCATGTAGTAAAAACGTACCCTATAGTCCTAGTCATCTGACACAGCTGCTGACGGCAACAGCGACTCCATGAAAGGGAAAGTATGGTGGTAGCACAATGTCTAGTAGAAGCACACCAACTGGGCAAAGGGTGACACATGGTAGAAAAACTATCTAAAAATCAGTGTTCAAGCCTTCATTTACCACATCTTGGCACTAGAGACTGGGTGAAAAGAGTAACTCATGATAAAATTCATAAAAATTTTTCTTCTTCATTATAGAAACAGATCTAAAACAACTGACTGTTCAAATAGCCAACATTTCCAAAATCACTGCAGACAGGGTCTAAACTTTGTTGTCTGGTTGCAGTATCACTGTCTTTGAAGCAAAGAAGTGTGAAAACAAAAATGGCTTGGATAATTAGCTGGAACATTTTATTCCCCCATACAACTTGCTATTTGCAAGTGAAGGGTTTCCTATTTAAGTAGAAGGAGTGAAGTTTTATTTGCATTTGAGCAAGGCTAGTACCTATGAGTTTACAGTTGGTTTCATACTTTAGAAAACAGAACTGCAAAAAGCATAAACCCAAGGTGTTCTAGGAACTCTGAATAGAAAACAAACATAATTTTTGATATGAAAAATGTATCAGTAACTTGGAGGCTATCTTTTTATTAAGTCATCCAGAAAGTATTTGCAAATTGTTATGTTTACAAAAATAGGTTGACTTTGAGAATGATCCATCCACAGAAAATACATATTTCATAGATAACAATTTTCCAAGAAAAGTAATTCAACTGGCTGTAGAAAGGTGCCATAAACATGCCAAGCTCAGAGCAGTAACACAAACCTTAGTGCAGTAATCTGATAAAAAGTCTGAAGCACACTGGATGTAGTTACTTTGGGAAGCTGTTTGGAACTCAGGCTAAAAGATATGGACATTTAGAACGTTGAGAATCCCTCAAGTTAATTATAATGGGATTTGACTTTAAAACCTCTCCAGGCCAACTTTATAAATCGGACTA
The DNA here is from genome assembly GCA_002844005.1 of Limosa lapponica baueri. Classification (NCBI taxonomy): domain Eukaryota; kingdom Metazoa; phylum Chordata; class Aves; order Charadriiformes; family Scolopacidae; genus Limosa; species Limosa lapponica. Next base: position 32,629 of record KZ505926.1, read on the forward strand.
CTGAGAGCTGTTAAGCAGAAGTATAAGCTAATATTATATCCCACAGTCATGCTTTAGGTCAAACTGGCCACTGAGATCAATGACAGATGCTCTCCCCCACCTCTCTCTTCAAGGAGAGGATGGAGAGAGAGAAAGACACTTATGAGTTTAGAAGAAATTAAACTACTTTAGTGAGAATATTAATAATGAAATAAAAAGAAAGTAATGAAAAATATACAAATGCACTATTGAGCTCCCAGGATGACAGTCAAGTTACTGGCAGGCACTGGGAAAATCCCAGACTGGACTCAGATACAGATGGGAACTGGATTCTGGATCTGCATTCAGGAATGCACAGGTCAGACTTGGGTCACCTGTCCTGTCTGCTCCTCCCTACA
>KZ505926.1:33056-64689 GCA_002844005.1 Limosa lapponica baueri
GGCTGATCCTTTGATCCCTCAGCTTTTATACTAAGCATGATGTAGATGGGATGGAATACCCTGTTGGTCAGTTTTGGGTCACCTGTCCTGTCTGCTTCTCCGCACATGTGTGATTCTTCTACATTCTCTGGCTTCAACCCCCCATCGGGGCATATAACAAAGTTATCTGACCTTGGTTGTTATAGAAATAACTATAAGCAAGAGCCTCTCTGCATACCATTCCTTGGTATTCACTATAAACATAGGTCTTATCACTCTGAGAAGGAACAGCTTCCCTACAACATGCTGTTAATTTAAGAGAGCTTCAGAGAGTTAGAAGAGGCTTAGCAAAAAGTAAAATTACTGAACAGAAAATTGGATCTGTTCTACCTCAAACCAAGACACCCATCCTCAAAGAAAGTGTTAGCAGGTAAGAGGAAAAGGCACTGCAGGGTTTAAGAAGCCCCAAAAACTTGGGGGTTTCTAGCAGAGGAGTCTCTAGAATACAGTAGTCTTCTTTTTTTGAGCATTTTCTGGCAGGCCAAGGTTTTATTTCACAGATACTAATCCAGTAAGTTTGAGGGCAAAGTAAAGCCTTGACTTTCTTATCAACTAGCTACTGCATATTACGAGTATACTCAGCCTTGCCTATGCTTGTTAAAACATGTTACTCAAAAGGTTCTAGAGTAACTTTTGGAGTCACTTTTAAGGATAGAAATGACAGATCTTTTAAAGATCTTACAGACAATCCAGATTACCTTCACCACCATTTAAAAGAAAGGAGGGAGAAAACAGATGTAACCTCTCCCTGCTACCAAAAGGAAAACTGCAGTGTAGCAGCCAAAATAAATGAAACTGACTCTTCTTCTTCCTGGGAGGCTGAGTACTCCTACTCCCGGGAGCTGCAGCTTCTAGCTCTCACCTAACACAGCCATGAGTTTAGAAGCAAAACTCTGTATTATGAAAATTAGGGAGGAGTGTGTAGTGGAAACAGTGCCCATATGTAAGAAATACACTAAGGAAGGAGAAGGGGAAAGCTTGAGAAGAGTGATAAGTCGTCTGAGGTGTTCCTTGGGGTATAAGGCCTCGTATATCTCTTAAAATCATATCAGCATTCAGTCAAGAGCAAGCTTGCCGGTCAGTGTTTACTCAAAGTCTGAAAGTAGGACACTTATCTGTTGGGTTTAGTTTTACATGCATGCCTTTCTCTTTTGTCTTCCTGTCCTGCTTCATGTTTTTCTTATTGTCATTTTAATGTTCCATTTTTTAGAATGGTTTAATAATCCTTTGAAGCATTTAATTTCCTCTTTGCCATTCTAAGCCAAAACACAGACTATATTCCATTTGACTGATGTTTGACCATAAGGTTTTTTATATATATATATATACACACACACACATGCAGGCGTGCACACACACATTTTAAAAAAACATCAATCTGTTACAAATCTGAAAGCAATCTTCAGCCTAAATTCCTCAGGAGCTCATTCAGGGACTTTTTCAATGGCAATAGGAGGATTATTCCTTGTGTTCACAATTATTTAATAGAGAAATATCTAGATTGATTTCAGAGCACCATCCCGTAGAGGAGTGTGTGTCCCATTAGAAAACTAAGCTTTCTTTGAGAATAACTGATGATGAAAAGCTGTACTTATTTTGCCATGCAAACTATGCAATTTAATGTGTACTCCCCTTAGGGGGTGACATGGAAAAAAGACCTAACTAAAGTCTTCTGATCTAATGCCCAAAATATATTGCATTTCTTTGCTTTATAAATTTTAATGAAAAAAATGTTTTAAAAAGGTGCATATTTAGACATAAAAGAACCCAAATAATTTAAAATAATTACGTTGTAAATGTCAGTTCTTCATAAATGAAGCAATAAAGCATCTAGAGCAGGAACAGGGATACATTGTCAAGCAGGTACCCCTTTTGTAAAGATGCATTCCCATAGCAAATGTTTTAAAAAGTAAGTCATAACATCTTTGAAGGGATATTGTCTTTCTGTGGCTGAAGTCCATTTCTTATCTCCTTTGGTGGGTTTCAAGGAAAATCTCAGTGTCATGGCAGTCTTTCAATGACTGACCTCCAGTGCTTCTCCAGTCCCAAACCCTAGGCTAGGGCAGTGTGGTTTTCCCATGTGCCCACAGCCACACAGCAGGGTGAATGGCCACAGGAGAAGAAAGAGCAGAGTCTGGATACACCTGTGAGAGTTTGATTCCTCTACAGCCCTTCTCCATGGTGTTTTATTCTGTAGTCTGTTGGAGAAATTAGAAAAAAATTGCAGAACAATAGGGAGTTCATTTGTCCAGAACAAAACTGTCAGATTCCACCTGTATATGGGTGAGTTTATACAAAAACGCCCACTTTTTTTCTGAAGGTCTGACAGAAACCTGCATCTTCTCCATTAACTCACATCTTTCCATGAGCTTTTCTTACATCTTACATCTGATGAGCTTTTCTTACATCTTTCCTTGGGGACCCCCAGCTTGGCTACACACAAGCAAAAATACGTAGGAAAACTATGTGTTTTGGCTGAGTGTAACACACCTGCACTCTCTCAGGAACACATTTTAAGTGTGCTGCCTTCTACTTCAAAAATTATTTGGCAGGGTGCTTACTAACCATTTTTTATGTATCTAGCTCTATAAAGGTTGCAGGGAATAGTGAAGCTCAGACTCCAACTTAAATGAAGAGGATCAGTGCAGGTAAACATACATACATCTTTTTCATATCTTGTTGAAGAATGGTCACTTTTATCCCCAGTGTCTTCCCAAAGATGCTACAAGTTACCAGGAGTAGATTCTGCCTGCCCAGGCACAACATCAGGTCCTTTCTGACCACCAGGTCTAATCCTAAAAGTTATGTATAGTCTTAAAGGAATTGCATGCAGCTAAGAATATTTCCAAGACGTATAACTTTTCTTTACAGGAATTGTATGTAGTTAATAATTTCAAGATATATAATTTTACACTGTCCTTATACTATTCTGAAAATGTCAATACAGTGGAAAAGTGAAAAATTAGTGCCACTTTAGCTATAGTGTTGCATTCTACAAGCGTGTGCAGGAAAAAAATCAGCTCTCCTTCTTTCCTAAGTGTATTCATATAGACAGAAACAGAACAGCCAGGGCTTTAGAGCCATACAAGTGTATATAAAATAGCAGAAATCACTTTTTGGGACTGAAATTCTGTTCACTTCATGCACCCGAGTAAATTTACCAGCAAGAGCCAGAGTATAGGAAGAAAGAGGTCAGTGTAAATTAGAAAAAACTCTGTAGCAGACTTCTATCACATAGATAATATCCTACAAACAAACTGAACTTTTGAGAAGATATTACTAGCCCCATGTTTTTCATCAAAGAGAGAAGAGCTCTTCTAAACAACTGACTTGCAAAGAATAATGCTACTAACAAAAGAATAACGCTACTAAAAACATTTTCTTAATAAAACCACAATTAAGCAAAGACTTCGCAAAACATACACTCCCTAAGAAATCCTACCAAGGAGTTCTAGTGTCTAAATTAAGGCTTTTATAATTATAAGCAGATTCCACAGGTGAAACAAATACTTAATTTATACATTTTCTCTATCCTGTCTGGGCTCAACAAGATAAATGGTTTTTATATTCCTGTATTTCTGTCAGGTATGATATTAAACATTCCCTGGTTGAACAGTGGCTACAGGAATTTCAGAAATGTAATATAGCCATAGTTTTGCAATGATACCATCCACGGTGTGAGCTAATTGAGTTTTGAAAAATGATCGATTGATCCGCTGTATGGAAAAGCCAAAAAAATTCTGTTTTGTGGATTTTTAAATGAATAAATATTTTATTGTTACTACAGCTTCTGCTCTGAGGTGCTTTTCTAACAATAAAACAATTTTTAAAAGCTATTCGGGATGGTACAGAATACAATAACTTCTGGACGCCTGGAATTATGCATTTAAAGTACACGTGCATTTTTCTAACAAAGCTTCAGAATACATTGCTGTCCTTTAGGTAGTACACATATAGCTTATCAAATTACAAAAATCAATTTTTTACTGTCTTTTATTTGCAGATGAATATCTTGATGACAAATACATATAGGCAAACCATATATTATTTTCTCATTGCTTTCCCTATTGTGGACATCTAGTTATCACTAGATTTCTAATGTGTGGACAGTGACTGCATGGAGTATCCTAAGTGTAGATACCTACATGTAACCTAGGAAAAGTAGCGTCACACAGTCTTGATAAGCTCATATTTAAAACTTACAAATGCTCAGCTACAAAGAGTAATAAGTTTTTAAAGATTGGCTGTGGGTTGCTTCAGGAATGTTTGTGTGCAAACATTGCCCAGTGAAGAGAGCAAAAAAAAAATTGCTCTCAAACTAGAGCAGCTAAATGTACCCAGTAAAGCCTAAATGACGCAAACCACATCTGGCTTCAGGTTTTGCAATGCACTCCATAAATGAATTTTGATTAGTTGCAGGTTTGCAAATCTACAAAGCAATTTGTGCCCAGTGTCTTCTAATGTGGAATCCACTTATGGTATTCTGCTGAAAACCTTGCAAAATTTGTATTTCACCAGGTTTGTGAACAGTTTTGTGGTTGTATCTGAACTGGTCTTTGATTTTTGGCTTGCTCAACACAAAGCACAAAGCAGTAATTCAAAGTTAAAGATTCTGCATGGGCAGAAGCAGGAGAAGATGATCACATGAACAAACTATGGTTCCACAGCCAAATTTTCATAGGACTACTCTTTTTTTCTCCCTCAGTATATGAACAATTCATATTTTGAAACTGAAGCCCAAACACTGGAATCAGGATTTGAGTCATGAAGTTGATTCACTTTTCTTAGTTGACTGCCATCACATCAGAGACAGAAGTTGTTCTGCAAAATTTTCTCTTCTGCAATAAAAGCACAGTTTTAGGCTTAGTCATGCTTATGTTGTTCCAGATAGGTGTTGGACTCTTTTTTAGGGAGAATAGCTATTAGAGGTGGAGAAGAAAAACCAGTTCAATCTGGGAACTAGCGGAGGGAGACAACAAATTACCTTTATTATTTATAATTTTTATATAAAAGGGCATAATAAAAGCCCAACCTTTCTTTTACACAATGCACAGTTAGGATTTTGGAAAAGTAGTTGTGCCTATGTGTTTTTAAAAACTTTAAGCCAAAGCATCCAAAAGTTTGTCAGATCTGTATCACTGTAACTAGCATTTTCATTTGTCATTAAAGAAACCATCTCAATCTAGTATTTTGCTATTGCTCCAAGACTGTCAGAAGCAATTTTGGTCCATATCTGGCTGTAAGGAGGTATTTCGGTAGAGAGGTGTAGAAAATCTTGTCTGACCAAAGGGTAACCTTCGGAAAAGGGAAAGCAAGACAATGAGGATGCTTGGAAGAGGGTCTCACCTGCTGAAAGTGAATACCTCGTCCAATCTAGTTTATCTCTCTGAAGGCCTGGAAGAAATGATATGTGTAACGCTTTTTGTAACATTTCAAACATGTCCCAGATGTGAGCCCTCAGTGTCAGAGTAGGGAAGTCTATTTGTTTATAGGGAAATGTGATAGCTGCAATTTATGGTCTAACAAAGTCACTTTAATAACTGATTAGTCAGTTAGTGGGTTTCTGGCACTTTGCTTCTACTAACCACTTTTATGCTGTTAAATGAGATGTCTCATTTTATGACATCAAAGATGCTCAGAACAATGCTAGAAGGCAAATGGACTAAGAACAGCCAATAGAGCTGGATTTTAATTTAAACAAAACAAGAACAAATACAAGTACTATTTATCCCAGCTAGAAATTTACCTTTTGAAATGTGAAAATCACCACTAAACTAGTTTCCAGTGTTTGGGCACAACATTAAAAAGTTCTTGATTTTAATAAAGGTCAGATTCTTTCACAATTTGAAAACGTCTGAGAGAGAAGTTTGGTCAAACCGAACAGGCATTTCCACAGTCTCTCACTGCATCAGGCAATAAAATAAATTAAAAAAAAAAAATAGCAAGGAGCAGCAAATGTTGGGCTCATATCTTTCGCTTCTCCAAAGCTGCAGAAACAATCAGATGAGAAGACCCAGCCATAACATGTTTGATGGACTGAGAGGGTTGCAATTATTTTGCATAGCCGCATTGCATACCCAAGGTCATAAACTCCACTGCACCTGGAATACACTGTCCCACAGGTTTTAAGTGGCAAAGAAAGGAGTTTGGGTGTGAAGGAAGAGACAGGGCTCAGGTCTGAATAGTGGAAGACATTGGGCGAAAGATACATCTGAAGAGCAAAAAGGAGGGTCGAGACTCTTCACATGGGATGGAGCTGTATATGCTAGGGAGTATAAGCACGGCAGCTACATGACAACTGATTTGGCAAGGCCAATGCAGGAGGTGGGAGCTACAACTATGGCTCTGCAGAGTGTACACAGTGAAGAGCCAGCTGAGAGCTTAGTGTCGTGATCAAGCCACATCACCTCTAGTGTCATTTTGGCTTCATGGCCCCACGTGTGACGAGGGTGTTGATGATGTGCTGCGCCTGCAAGGGTAGACCAGATAGCCTGGATACCCCTGCCACAGGTAGACTGGGTCACAAGGCAAGGGACTCAAAGCCAATAAGGCTGAGCAGATCTGGTCACTCTGGCAATGGAATGTTCTTTCTGAAGTCTTCTAGGTAGCCTGGATTTCTGGCTGGGGAAACTGCATGGGTCCCATCAAAAAAGCCCTGTTGAGCCATGCAGTAATTGGGTCCAGGCTCAAGCAAGGTGGGTGGATGTTCTGGAAAAAAATCCAAACTCGGGTCCCTGAGAGAGGGAGGGGAGAGAGAGACTCCAGGAGTTAAACTGAAAATAGACTGGGTCCCAGGGCTGATAACAAATGTGAGTAGATACTGATCTATTTTTGTACACAAAGCCTGTCTAATATAGGTTGTAATGAAGCATTAGATTAGTTGGGATGACATGTGCATGTATTGTTTCAGGACCCTTTGTTCCCTGCTGCCCCACTGTAACTGCTAAGCAGTAAAGAGGTCCTAGAAGGTACCTACCTCCCTGCTGGCATTCGTCACACATTCCTGGATGGTGTCTGTAGAGGTATTCTATTCCTGGATAGAGATGTCTGTAACACAACTTGACCTTCATGCTGATGAGTGGCTGGGACATGCAGGGGAAAGGCAGACATCTTGCCAGCTAAGAAACAGCAAGTCCTTCCATGAGAGCAAAAATCTTAAAAGATCTGTCCAGGGCACGTATTCTGAAATCGGAAAACCTCGGTGAGTCCTAGCGCTATGCCATGGTCTACCAACCAATAGAAGAGGATGTGACTCAAAAGATTGCATGGGACATGACTCTACCCTGATCAAAGTGGAGAAAAGACTTGAAGACCATGGTTATATAGAGACACAGTCAACCCTATTGTAATGTAGTCCTCAGAATGGAAGCATACATGAGTTTCCAGTCATTTGTTTTTGACAATGAGAAATTTTCTCATCCCTGCTTTCTTCCTCTGGATCGCACACATGTGTGTTGCCTGCAGCCACTTTGCATTCGTGGGAAGGTTTGAATGGATCTCCAGAGAAGTGCCTAGAGGCTGTCTGAACTCTGGTCCTGGCAGCCGATTTTGTGATGAAAGCCCAGAACTGGAAAAGAAGAGACCCCTCGCTGCCAGCAGTGTGCTGTCCTGTGAGCTTAGGCAGTCTGCTTAAGGTTTCGAATAAATACTTCAAAACTGGAATAACTTCACTCCTCTGTCTCTTAGGAGTGGCATGTGGGGAAATTGGATTCCACAGATGCAGAAAAGGTTGAAAGAGCATGCAGACCCCTTCTGCTCCACAGCCACAAACACAAAGAGAGGCCTACTTCTGTTTTGGTATCATGGAAGGAAGAAGCAATTAGCATTACTGCAGTTCACAGGCTGAACTGTGTCCCTTGGCTCCAGACACTTTCATTTTCCTGGGAGGAAAACTTTTCTGGGGCTGGGTTATTTGTCCTGTCTAGACAGGCTGAGGAGAGGCCTTGTACAGCCATCTTATCCCATGAGACAATGGGGGGAAATTTGGGGTTTTGGCTTTGCATGCAGTATTTGTCACCTATAGAGAGGAGATGTCATAACTTTCCTGGCCAAATTGCCTGCAACTATTTGCTTTTCTGTCTTAACTCCTCAAAGCAGTCCAGTTTCTGGAGAGCAGTAACTGTGCCTTCAGAGTTGTGGGATCTAGCATCAGTACATTTCTCATGAATTCTCCACATTTCCCTGCTTCACAGTCATTTTTTGTCATTTTGGACTCTTTGCATAAATTAATCATCTCTTAAAACTGGTGTTGAAAAGAAGATGTTGAAATATATCCTGAGGCAAACAAATAATAGAACAATCTAGAAATGCGATCATGTCTCTCTGCAAGCCTGTGTTATTTCATTTACCCAGACTACCCAGACTTGCCATTATCTTTTCCTCAGCTTTACTGTGGATAACAATTTTTCCTGTAATGAAATATTTCCTCTAATTCAGCAACCAATATCTTGCTAGATAAGAGCTATCCAGAAACATAAATTGAGCCATATTCTTGACCTGCACCTGTTTCTCTGCAAAAAATAAAAATTAAAAAATATGTATTACGTTGTTTATAAAGAAGCCTGTCAGCACTTACAAATTAGAAGCAAAAAACTCCATCTGAAACATAGGACAGAGAGAGGATGAATTAAAACTATTGGGAAAGAGTTATCAGCTTCCATATATATTTCTGGTTGCTTGATGGTATGATTTCTTGCAGTTGAAAGACATAAGTGTGATGGGCTGCATTCAGCAAAGTATTGAAACATTAGCTGATTTTCTTCCTTTTTCAGCAAAACTCTTAAGCAGATATTTATTTTTAAACTAAGCCCTGAAGAAGTCAATGACTGGTATAGCCAAAGTTAATCACTCACTGCCTTTGTTTGGGAAATGGACTGCCCTACTGGAGCTCAAGAATAAAAGCAGATTTCATATGGTAGCAGCTATCGGGATCATCATGGTGGGAGTGGTAAGAGTATAAAAGCATTTGCGGCTGTGTCATAACAGTGCCAGAGGGATAGTCTGTGGTATGTTGCAAACAGAAAGGTTAACAAAAGCTTAGAAAAAACATCAGAATCGAAGGATGACCTAGCCAAACATCCTATCTCCAGCAGTGTCCAGTGCCAGATGTTGAGGAAAGAGGCATATTTCTCTTGAATACTTTCCTAGTATCCAACAATAAGTGATTCAGTAATTTCCTGGGCCTTCATAAGCAGTAGGCCCCAGTAGACTTTTCTTCTCTAAATTTGTGCAATTCTTTCTTGAAACCCTAGTTACTTAGCATGTACACTGTCATGATGCCCCGTGTGGAGCACCCCAGTTTAACTGCACACTCATTGCAGAGGTCTGTTTTTTGGTTGGTTGGTTGTTTTTTTTCTGCACTCATCTCATTTGATGTCCCCTGGTTCCTGCTACAGAGGAAATGTACAGAGGAAATTATTTTTTCCCATTGCACTGATTGCCTTATTAGCAACTACCAACGACTTAAATCATATTTCCCAAAGAGGTCTAGTCTATTTAATTGTTCCTTGAACAAAAGTATCTGATCACAGAATCACAGAATGGTAGGGGTTGGAAGGGACCTTTGAAGATCATCTAGTCCAACTCCCCTGCCAAAGCAGGGACACCTACAGCAGGTTGGACAGGAACACATCCAGGTGTGTTCTGAATATCTCCAGAGAAGGAGACTCTACAACTGCTCTGGGCAGCCTGTTCCAGTGCACTGTCACCCTCAAAGAAAAAAAGATTTTCCCTCATGTTCAGATGGAACTTCCTGTGTTCCAGTTTGTGCCCATGGCCCCTTGTTCTGTCACTGGGCACCACTGAAAAGAGTCTGGCCCCATCCCCTTGACACTCACCCTTTAGATATTTATAATCACTGATGAGGTCCCCTCTCAGTCTTCTCTAGGCTAAACAGACCCAGGTGTCTCAGCCTTTCCTCATAAGAGGGATGCTCCAGTCTCGTAATCATCTTCTTAGCCCTCTGCTGGACTCTCTCCAGTAGGTCCTTGTCTTTCTTGAACTGGGGAGCCCAGAACTGGACACAGTACTCCAGATGTCACCTCCCTCAGGGCAGAGTAGAGGGGGAGGATGACCTCCTTTGACCTGCTGGCCACTCTCTTTTTAATGCACCCCAGGAAACCATTGGCCTTCTTGACCACAAACGCACATTGCTGGCTCATGGTCAACTCATCAGGACTCCCAGGTCTTTTTCCACAGAGCTGTTCTCCAGCAGGTCAGTCCCTAACCTGTACTGGTACATGGGGTTATTCCTCCCAAGGGGCAAGACCCTACATTTGCCCCGGTTGAACTTCCTCTCCGCCCAGCTCTCCAGCCTGTCCAGGTCTCACTGATTGGTGGCACAGCCTTCTGCTGTGTCAGCCACTGCTCCCAGTTCTGTGTCCTCAGCAAACTTGCTGAGGGTACACTCTGATCACTCATCCAGGTCGTTGATGAATATGTTGAACAAGACTGGACCCAGCACTGACCCCTGGGGAACACCACTAGTTACAGGCCTCCAACTAAAATCTGCACCACTGATCACAACCCTCTAAGCTCTTCCATTCAGCCAGTTCTCAAACCACATCACTGTCCACTGATCTCACCCACACTTCCTAAGCTTACCTATGAGGATGTCATAGGAGACAGTGTCAAAAGCCCCGCTGAAGTCAAGGTAGGCAACATGCACCACTCTCCCCTCATCCCCCCAGCCAGTCATGCCATCTTAAAAGGCTATCAGATTAGTCAAGCATGATTTCCCCTTGGTAAATCAATGCTGACCACTCCTGATTACCTTCCTTTCCTCCACATGCTTAGATATGACATCCAGAATGAGCTGTTCCATCACCTTTCCAGAGTTAGAAGTGAGGCTGACTGGCCTGTAATTTCCTAGTTTTCCGAGATCATTCTTCTTGGTTTGCTCTTTGCCTTTTCCATTTTTTCCACATCCTTAAGGGACCACACTGTACTCAAGGTGTGAGAATAAAGATTTTAGAGGGGCATAAGGACATTTTCTGCTTTGCTATTTATTTGTTCCCAAGTAATGCCTAGCAATTGAATTTCCATTTTGACCCATACAGAACAGTGGTTGATTTTATTTATTTGTTTGTTTGTTTATTTATTTTTCTGTTGAAATCAAGATCCTATTTCCATATAGAAACACCCAAACCAGAGCTCCTGATAGTATAAGTAAAGCTTTTTTCTCCAACATGCACCAGTTTACAGTTATCTACACCAAATTTCATCTGCCATGTCTTAGTGGGCTCTTAGAAGTGAGGCCCTTCTGTAGTTCTTTTTAATCATCTGCCTCTTTACCTCCTAAATAGCTTAGATATAATCAGCAGATTCTAATATCTTTCACTCCCTTTTCCAGAACAGGAATCCTGGTTCATATTCTTCTGGGGTCCCTTGATGACCTCCTTCCAACTGTGAAGAATGACTATTAATTCCCGCAATCTAATTTTATTCCTTTTTTTAGTCTATGCAAGACTTATCCATCTTATCCTAAGGCTGCTTATCTTCATGAAGAACCTCTGCTGAAGGACAATGCTGCTGTCTGATACCAGGTCAGGAGCCGTTGCATCCTCCTTGACTCACTGCTCACTGAAACAAACAATAACAGTGCCTGAAAATCCCCTTGGTGCTAGATCAAGTTTGACCCCAGTTATCAGGACCACATTAACATCTTCATGAGCATAGCAATTTGATAACTCCTGGTTCAGTGCAATGATGTGGAGATGCCTGTGGCCTCTATTCATGATGAAAAAGATTCAGTCCCAGACACAATGGGACAGGCAGCAAATCTAGCAGGTGTAGTGGGGCGCATTCCTCACGCCACAAGGTTTCTCGCAGCAGCTTTTCTTACTACAGACCTCTCAGCCCTCCCTGTTATCTGTCAGCCAAACTCCTGAGGTATCTCTATCATCCACACTCCCCTTCCACCCTTAACCTTTTGCAATTGTAAATGCTCATTAACTTGACACATAGTGTAGCTCCTGTTCCAAGTGCTCGGCATAGTGACAGGGCAGTTGTTCCCTCTCTCCAGGCTGTGCAAGCACTCAAAGAATTTTTTACTCACAGGGCAATTGCTTGTGGTGAATTTAGCATATTTGGACAAGTGTTAACTGGAATAACTTTGTCATCCCTCTTTCAGTTCACAGGAGCATGGTTAGGGCAGAAAAAGTAAAGGCACACTTCATTGTAGAGAATGCAGGTACTTTATTTTCAGCAAAAATGGTTTAAAATCAGGGTTAGAAAGATATATTGCCTAGTTCTTGAGAATTTTTATGTGCCATAGAATTATTTGACTACTTGACTGAAAAGCTTTTAGCCATAGCAGGGCACACAATATTTGGCCTTAAAGTTATGCCCTAAGGTAGCTCTCGCTTGCTTTCTTCTCTGTGTAACATCAGAAACTACCATTGCTACAGATAAGTAACTTAAACCATCTGAAAACCAGAAGTAACCGTTTCACATGCTTTTAGCTTGGCTGTTCTGGGATAATTTCAGCTAAAGTCAAGTTTGAATGAAAATGAGGGCAAAGGTGTATGGGAGCTGGGAGTTCGGCCGGTCACTTCTCTGATGCCCAGTTCCAGTTCTGAAATAAAATTGCCATGAGCCAGTTAAGACATCTGTCAGAAAGTGGAGTGAACCTATGGTGAATTTAGATTTATATTTGGCTAGACTAACACTATCTGGACCACTATAGTACCTGACAAAAAAATGTCTTTGATACCAACAGACATGTCTCCACTGCTATATTTCTGCTACCCTTTTTGCCTACATATTTATTAACTTTTTGCAAAGATTTTGAAGTCTTTACCACTTTCAGAGATAAGCACAGTGCTGGTGAAGTGCCACCTATGATTCTAGCTGCTTCCACAGCAGAAAATTGGAGTAGAAAATTTATTTTCTTTGTGGGAAATCATCATTCACTTGCAAACGTAAGAGAAAATTTCATGCTGCTTTCTTTCAGAAGAGCTTCCCCTTGTGGGACTGATGGGGAGACCCTCTATTCATTAGATGATGATCCTTTCTTTTAGTGTTTCCATTTGCTACAAACTGTCTGTCAGTAGAGTGAGACAAAGACAAAACAGCTCTGTGCTAGCTCTTCAGGTTACCAATTAAGAAGGTCTCCCCTTTGCATTTTGGCTGGTTTTTTAGGAAATCTCCCTCTGAAATCAAAAAGTATCTTGGGACCAGCATATCCTTAAAAAGAGATTCTGCTGTTACTTTCCTCTGACTAATGGCTGCAAAAAGGTCTGCATTTGGTTATTTTTTGACTGCAACATGACAGGTCCCAGTAGGTCCTAGCTCAAACCCAGCATTTCCCCTCCCCCCCATCCCATTTAGCTGTAATGAAGCAATTGTTCAAACTAAAAGATGACGACATGACACCTGTGAAAATACAAGATCATAAATACCATGATGTCATCATAAATCTGCAGGAGTTAAATAAAATTAAGAAAATTTCCGTGTTTTATTTCACACCACGTATTGCCCACAAGGCAATCCTGAGAGTGTGGGTGTTGGGACAGTAAGAAGCTCAGCACGTACACTGGAGAAACCTGAAACCCCTGCCAGCAGGGCTGAATTGTATTTCATTGTTATACCACTACATGGTCTCTGAAGTCCAGGTTCCCATTAAGTTCAGTAGACTTTGGATGTGGTCCCAAATGCAGAACCTAGAACAACATCTCATATTTATGCTACATTTTCCTTCTGATTCAGAAGTTTTGTCAGTCTGCAAATGGATGCAGGCACTTCTTAGGCCAAGACAATCATGATTCTAAAGCTGTGCCCATTTTCTTTTGGCTTTTGAACAGTGGGCTCCAAACCCCAAATCCAAGCTTTGTTTAGTCTATGAGCCTTTTGCTGCCCTGTGGAATTCACCTGGAGACCTGGGAGCTACACTTAAGCTTTCTTCTCCTTCACTGCCTCTCAAGCCCAGGCTCCAAGCGTTGCAGCAGAAGCTGGAGGCGTTCAGGGCCAGGATTTCAAAGGGTGAGGGCTGTGTTTGTGCACACAATATTTGAATGCACACTCATTGCATGCTTAATCCCCTTCACGTGCAAGAGAAAAGGGGTGGATTTGCATTTGTAAGATAGCCCTGGCGTGGCCCAGAGCTGGTTTGGCTGCGGCTGCCATCTCCCACTTTGTGTGCGCCTGCGGTTTGCATTTGTCCATTTCACTGACAGCGTGGAGGAGTGTGTGGCCCCAAGAGGGATAAATTAGACTTTAATCTTTGACAGCCTGCCCTTGTGCCTTTTCTAGCCATCTGGGCACTTCTTACTCTGGCACTGCCCCTCTGCCACAGCTTCTGCCAAGGCTTGGGTGCCTTCAGCAGCTGATGAGGCTTCATTTCCCTGTGCCCACATGTAGCCTGGAAGGTGGCTCAATCTTCCCTCCCTCCCACTTCAAGGACCTGAGGCTGAAGGAGTATGTGATGAGAAATTCCACCCTAATCATAATCACAGAGGGCTTGATTTTCTGCAGGTATGATTTGAATAAATGACGTCATACCTAAGGGCATTTTTCAGCGTAAGGTTCATGCAGGTGCTTTCACCACAGAATTGAATGACTCTATGCTGAATAAATTAGCTCACAAAAGAAATAATTAACATAAGAGGAGGGAAGGAGAAGACAGCATGCTCAAACCATTGGCATTGTCTTTGCTTGGGACAATTCAACTGACTTTGTGCCATTTGTGGCTTCATATTGTGGGGCTTTCATGTAAATCTTTCTACTTCATTCCCTGCAGAGACATTCACATACCGGTTCATAGGTCCCCTGCTCTTTTTTCAGCAAAGATAGGGTGTGCATCAGCCCCAGAGTTTCTCTTTCATTCTGCTGCCAGGGAGCTCTGAAAAGAAGATTAGGAAACCCTACAAACCCATCATCAGTTGCATTAGCCCACAGGGAGGGATGTTGCAATGAGTGATATCTGAGGGTGGAAGATATTTATCTCCATGGCAGCATGAAGTTTACAAATATACCAACTGTAGCACAATCACCCTTTTTCTTTTTCTGGCTGAAGCAAGTGTACTGTACTTTGAGGAGAACTGATTGACTGTCAGACTTGTGGTCTTTAAAGGGTTAAAAAGGCCAGAGGCAGTGTGAGAAAGCTTTTTTTCACAACATTTCTAACAAGCTGAACAAAATCCAGGCCTTGTTTAATGAGCACATATTTTATACAAATAAGCTCAAACGAGCTTACCCATCTCTAATTAAACTAGAAAGGAAGCATTTGTCCTAATTGGACTGCATAACTGAAGAATTAATTGTGTGGCTGCTTAGAATTGCAATCTTACGGCCCAATTCACAGAAAATACCTTCATGGTAGGACATACTATATGCAAGTTTGCTCATGTCTTTTTACCAACACATTAGCCCATGTGTGATTTTGATGCTTTGGTTTTGCTTTTTAAAGAAAGTCCGTTCACGCAGACATACATGGGCCTTAGTGGAGGTTAAGTACAGTATTTCAATATTCTAATTAGGCCACAGGAGAATAGTTCTCCATCACTGTAATTAGGTACTCAGTTAATTCCTACAGCGAAAATGCCATGCTAACTTATTTACAAATATCAAAAGGATGACTATTCCATTGACTTGGCTAAATCTGCAGAAACAAAAAGCATGGCATGGGAATTCATATTTCCTTCCAGTGAGGCCTAACACTGTGTATGGCATTGCAAGAAGCTCGGAGTTGTTGGAGTAACATCTTCCGTGTTCAGAGGGTGCTCATTAAAACATAGAAGAAACATTGCTAAATGCCTTCTCCCTGAGAATCTTGCAAGTCTCTCCCGCTCCGTTTACCAGCCAGAGCAAGTTTCGACGTCTGACCATGCTGTACAGCCAGCCTCACTGCGAGACAGGAATGACATGCACCCCACCCCAAGCATTGCCGGCGGGACTGTCAGCACAGCTCCCACTCCAAGATCTCTGCTGATGATACACAAGACAGAGCACTACACAGCTGTCAGACACAAGCCAGGGCATGTGGCAGGTTGGCAGTAACAGGAATCACACTTTGGCTCATAAACTAAATGCCTTCTATAGGACCCCCACCTGAAACCTTGCTTCCTTCTGGCCAAGCTCCTGTGACTTCAGTTTAGTCTTTTTAAAGTAGTGTCTTCAAAGTACCCTAAGTGATTTAGGTGCATGGAAGTCCTTTGAACTTTGCTGTGAACAAGATGCTGAATTCCTTCAAAAGGCCATGAAATTCCCGGACATGCTATTGAGAAACAGTAGTTGTGGAAACACCACCAATAAAGTTTTGCATGCTCTAGCAATAGCAACAGTATAGGACTAGTGTCAATTTTGTCTTGACAGGGACTGAGTATAATGTAGGTCAAGACTTGAAGATTTGGCTACATACGAGTATGAACAATGGAGAATAAAGTACGAAGCATCAAGTGATAAGTTTTGTAGGCTCCTTCTGATTATTCTGCTTGCAAGGAGGGTGCTGTTGTTTTGCAGCAAAGGCAGTGAATTTGTATTATGTTAACTGCTCAACTTTTGATTCTATTTGATCTTTCAACACGAGAAGTTTGTTTGTTAGACTCATTTTTCCTTCCTGTATCAGGTTTTCATTTAAAAGTTCCAAAAGTGCCTATCTGTCTTTTCCTTATTTAGAACTTTTTATTGCTTGAGTCATGCCTGTTTTCATTTATTTTCCAAGATGTACATGAAGTGGTCAGAAAACCAGAGGATCTTCCTAAATTAGACCCAGTAAATAGAAAGGCAGACCTGAATATGATACAGGACAAAATTAAAGGCCTACAAAAACACCTGATCTGTGTCATACAGTCACTGCTGCAAATCTTGGCTGACCAAGTTTAGCCAGAAAATGCACAGAACCTGATAGAATTTTTCCTTCTGGCTCCAGAGCACCCTCACCCTCAATCAAAAGTTGTATCAGATATGTCAAAGGTATGTGTGCACTCTTCCATATGTCTGAAGTTAAACCGAAGCAACGTGAACTACAGGTGCTAGAAGAGCCGTTAAGTGTACCTCTCATGGGCAAAGTTCCACTCTTAGCACTGTAGGGTGCCACTTCTAAACCACCAGCACCAAGACTTTCTGCACTTCTGGGTCCATGCTGAGAAGAGGACTGGGTTCACAATAGCCATCTCTCCCATGGTCAGATTTCCTTAGCTGGACCTGACTTCTAACACCTGCTACCAAGAGTGTCTGCCATGATGCTGGGATATAACCAGAGGCCTGTCCACTCCTCATTTAAAGAGAGCCTTTATAATGAATACCCAATGAGTTTATGCAACAAATTCTTCAGGTTTAGTAACTAAATCTCTAAATCTTGAAGTTCAACCATGTCAGCTAAGGTTCTGTGGTCTCTAATGAGTCACTCTTGACCTAACATTTCTGTTGGCATTTTAGAGGGAAAGAAAACAGGCTTTGACCCTCCTTGATTCTCTATTGTTCAATGGTTAATGCCCAGGATTTTAAATAGGTGCATGAAGAGAATGAATGCATCTCCTTGTTGCAGGTAAAGCATTACAGAACATCAAATGTGCTTTCTAGGATTTTTTTTAAGAATGAAATACTGAATCAGTTGAGTAAAAAATGTTTACCCTTGGGATGTGTGGGCAGTGCAGTCAAAGGCCTGAGGAGGATTGTAGCATTGTTTTTAATCTGTACAACTGCCAGTGGTATGTGGCCACAATAATGGAAAAAGAAGCCCCCACGTAAAGTATCAGCTGAAACATGAGCTTTTCAGACCTCAAAGAGCTCAATGGTTGCAGTCCAGTCAGCGACTTAAATGAAGAGTCCACTTCTCTGGTATTCTGTGCGAGATAGGTTGCACTGCCAAAACCTTGACACATAATTTGGCGCAGTTGGCCAGTCTGCTGCAGGGAGAGGAAACTGAAGCAGTCCGGAGACTAGATTAACTCATAGTGATAAGGAAGACAATTACTCTCTTGAGAAAAGTCTGGTCTTTGCCTAGCAGCATGTTCATACTATCTGAATCCTATCAGTACAGGAAATAATACTTTACTGAGTTTAGGGGAATATATGTTAAGAACTTGCTGGTTTTATCCATGGAAGAGGTTCATTGCAATACTAGGTAGCAGGAAAAGGGGTACTTCGTAGCCACCACTCTTCATTAATACAGCATCCTCAGGCAACCATCAGTGTTTTTAATTTAGTCTCTTCAAATTATTGTGTAGCATTACTCATTGCTTTCCCAGTGCAGTCTGTATATCTTGGCCTGTAATCCATCTATCTCACCACAGGAATGAAGAGTTAAAATCTGCCATCACTCACAGCGGTGTAAATGCTGAGAAAGTACTTGAGGCCAGTGGAGTCATACTGGATTTATGCAGATGTAAGTGACAGGAGAACTATTAAGTGTCTGTTTAATAACAGCAAAATTCTATGTCATTTTATGATTCAGGCTCCGGTTCACAATTCTTTGCATTGGACAAGTTAAAACAATATTTGACACATTCTTAAACAGCAGGGTATAATTTATTACGATCCAATTATGAAAGCATCACAAGAGAAAGGAATCAATTAGTTAGACTGGGAAGGCATAAAGAGCCACTGATAAGATACACAGAGCCAAAAAGGAAAAGGGAAAAAATCCTCCATGGGTCAAATACAGGAAGGTCTTGCCTCTTCATGAAACTCATCTTTCTTTTTCAGTTGACAAATGATCATAAATTCGGCAGTGCTGAAGAAGCACCTGCCTCTCTCCATGTCTTGGGACAGAGGCAGTATGTGCAGACTCTCTAAGGCTGCCTGAAGGTAGAGCAGGCCCAGACTATTTTTGGAGTGCTATATTGACACTGATTTATGTCTGGTATGACAGATACAGCAGGGAAGACAGACTTCTTGTTAAAAGGAGGCTCTGATGGAACAACATGTTCTGTGTAACCCTCTCCTGCAAGAGAGCTTGGGGATACAGTGTGTGCAATCAAAACGCAGCTGCAGGCAACATATGTAATCAGGAAAGACATGTTGAGCATGGGCCAATCTCAGGAAAGCTGTAGGTGATATTTTCTCTGCATACAGATGAGGTATGCCAGTGATAACTTGTGTCTTGAACCAATTTCCTGTTCAGAAATTGTATGTTCAGAAACTGTTCAGAAATCATAGATTGTTCCTGGAACAACACCATTCTTCTCATGAGGGGCCACTTAAAATTACGGTTGTGGGGATGAAAATCCAAAAAAATTTCTTCACGTGGTTTTTGCTTTTCTGCCACAATTAGAACGTGAGTTCACCATGCAAGACTTTCTGGAGCCAATGTAAATCATCCAAGCTGTGCTGAAAGTATTACGGCTGTGCCTTCCTCTCACCAATGTAGTGTTGCATGTGTCTGTCTAGAAAATTAGATCCCAGTTCAGTGCTGCAGCTAGCACATAAACCTGGTAATGAGGAATTACTCTGTGTGCTTCACTTTGTCCAGGCACACCTTGAAAAAGTGACTGAAGAGAGGGCTCTGAGGTGACTCAGAAAGACATCAGCCTCTCCTTTAACACACACTGTAAATGTTGTTTCTTGTCCTTTGCATTTCCCTGTTTTTCTCTTTCTCATGAGAATCTGTACAGTATTTCCAAACATTAAAACATTGTGCAGCTCTAAGTAATAGAGACAAAGTCTCCAATTGTTCAGCTTAATGGCATAAACCCATTGCTTAGTTGGCTGTTGCCCGATTGCCTCCTTTGCTGTGATGAAGTTTTCAAGAAAGATCTTGCAACAACATGTCAACAGGGCAGCCTCTTTCCTGTGGAGTCTAATTTGGAAGTCTTTGTTTGGTATGCTGATGTCTCAGTGACAGAAAACCTTCATAACAAAGCTTGTGCTTTGTTAGTGTTTCAGATTGCACTATTGGAAAATGGTAGAATATGAACTGTGAAAGACCAAAATCCAAAGGAAATAGGTTACAGTCAGATGCCTCAAGAAAAGAAAGAAAATATCAGCAAAACTTATATTCATGTTCTTGTTGAGTTAAAGTTTAAAATGACTTTCAATTTTCAAGAAATATCGTTCACTAGCCTAACTGTGAAACACTCAAAAACAGCCACAAATTCTTTAAATTACTTTTTGGGGAGTAGCAGGAAAAATAAAGCTTTTCTTTTAGCCTGGTTCCCTGTAAGTATGATATTCAGACAATCACATTCTGTGAGTGAGTGTGCACAAATACACAGTAAGAAAATATGTGAAGTGGAAGAGAAGGTAGATTTTATTAATGCCTCAAGGTGAGCAGCCTTTCAGAGCTGCTTCTTGGAAGCTCATCTTCAGGGCACAAAGTCAGAAGAAAGCCACCTATGGTAATTATTTTTTTCTTTTGCTAAAATCAAAATTAGACTAAAGGGCTAATTTCATTTTGATTAAGCCGCACAATGCAACTACTTGAACTGAAAGCACACAAAGATGAAATACATCCTTCATTCTGCCATGGTTACCTTCTAATTTGTATTTCTATCATGTGGTACACAATACCAGAAAAAATGACCAAGTCCTCTCCTTTGGGGCCTACTTGTCATCACCCATACTCCAGCTACGTCAGTTGAAATGAATAGGTGGGATAACAGTAAAAGATGCTGCAGCAGACTCTTCTTTATGTGACAAAATGAATACTATGTTCATGGCCAAATTCTGAAATCCTTGGTGTCTCTGCCCTTCACATCATTTGTTTGTTTCCGGTTGACACAAGACAATGTGAACTACTTTGGAAATGCTGGCGGCAAAACCACCAACTTCTGTTCTGTTGGTCTAGAAAAGCTATAAAAATGATGTATCTATGTGATCACTGGGTCAAGAGAGGAGACAAAAAGTAAGATGTGGATATGAGAAACCAAAATATGATAAAGCAAAGTTTAAGAGCTGTCACATTACCTACCACTTCCACAGTTGCTACAGAAATTATAAGGTCTGGTTTTCCACTTTTAAGTTGCCTTTAACAGGTAGAAACTTTGGCTACTTGAACTCTCATCCTAGAAAGAGAAATCATCAAATTAAATGGAGTGTCAGGTCAGTTGTCCTGTCGCACAAGCTTGCCAAAGGGAAAAGAATTCTTTGGTATGCCCCATAATTTGTCAAAGTGGTACTGTCCCAAGATCCTTTGCAGAAAGAGCTATAAATCACAGAATCTCTTGCAGTGAATAAAAACATATGAAAGGCAAATGTCTCCAACATACATGTTGGCACTTCTCCTTAGTAGTAATTACATCATTAGAAATAATTACAGATTGATGAAGCTTTACTTGATTAGCAGAGTAAGAATCTCTGCTAAGAGATCTGTTAAGATACCAGTATTGCCTGGTATCATCAAAGAAACCATTTTTTCCAAATGTTTCTGCCCTTGTCTTCTCTGAAACTTAGTGCTGTGCATGTAGGGCTGCTTAAATAGAAAATATTCAATTTATGTTCAAATTAACAAGAATATTCTGTATTGAGTTGCAGTAGGAAAAAGGTGCCTTCAAACTGTGATGTTGGATTGTTAAGACCTTAACTAAGAGGAGTCAATTTGACACTTTCCTACCTGGAGTTTTGAAGACAATTTTTGTGTATCCATTGTTATATCAAGAATTAAGCATGATAACAAAAGCAGAACTGAGGTAATGATTTTACTTCATCTCATTTTCAGCAAGATACTGCCATAGTGCCTTTTCTTTCCTATCCTGTTTTCTTTACTCCCCACCACATCACCCTGAAGTGATCTTTCCCTTCTTCTGTTTCTCCTTATGCTCCTCTTCATGTTCTTTTCATCATCAAAGTCCCCTCCTATTTCTTTTTTTTTTTTGAAAAAAAAAATAAATCCCTTCCATTGTGTGCTTCTGGCCTTTCTCTTTTGGTCTTTATTTTTTTGTTATCCACCAAAATTTACTAGCTTACCATTTGTAAAATACTGCCAGCTGAGTAGGCAGATGAGTATGCCTTTGGCTCCTGCCTCTTTCTTCTTGGCATGGAAGGAGAGCTGGAGTGGATGAGACAGCAGCTACAGGGTGATGCCACATGGCTTGTGTAACCTCCTTTGTCATGTTGAGAAAAAAATGCCAGGCAGTGAAGGACCTCGAGCAGGTAGTGTGACATTGCACTCTGCCACCACGATCTTTGGAAAAGAGTCCTACACTGACACAGTTTCTGGAGAAATTATTCAGACAAGGCTCCTACCTTTGGTTGGTTGGTTGCCCTTTTACACTTTGTGAAGCTCATGGCAAGAAGTAGGGACACCGACACCAGGAACACCAGCTCATTTCCCCACCTTTCTCCTGAGGCCTTCCTGTGCTTTTGCCAGAACCTGACTCATTAATGATCCATTTGATAGGTAGCCCTAAAGCCAAAATCTCATGGAAATGCCACATATCTGATTGGCTGTCCTGCTCACTTGTATAAGCAGATTTTTAACAGTAATGCTTTCCGTTCCAAGGCAGTCACTCCTTACCATGAAAAGCATGGCCATACAAGCCAGCTCCAGACTACTATATTCTACCAAATATATGCACTAAAATCAATGGAACTACTGCTCTGCTGAAAGCTTCTTGATGAGAATGAGGGTTATACTTCTTTCTGCCTAACTCCCCATGAAGGTGCTTGTTATGGCAATGGTTACTTACAGGAATGCCAAAACGTCTCCATCGCTGAGAGTAGCCAATTACCCTTACTCAAGAAAGACAGTAAGGAGGAGGCAAGCACCTGCAGTTCAGGGGTGCTGCAGTTCAGTTCCTAATGCGGTGGCTTTGTGCTTAAACAAAGACATAAAATTAGGATCCAGTAAGGAAAACCTTCTCTGTAACTAACATGCGAAAATTTATCATGTGGTGCCTGTGGTCCATGTCCTAGTATGTCCACACAATGGAGCTGATTCAATGGGACTTCAGCTGCAAGAGTAAAGATTATTCTCTGCCACATCAGGTTAGTCATGTGCCTCCATGGAGACACAAGCTCTCAGTGGAAATGGAACAGTAGTCCCTGTATTTCAACAACTTCCAATTTAGATGTTGACATTGTAATCGTTCTTTGAAAGATTGAAAGTATATCCTGAAATTCAGCCATGTGAAACAAAGCAAAGCACAAATCCTTTGATGCTAAGTGAATACATGGGGCCAAATGTAGTCTTCAGTCAGACTTTTTTTAACTTTCCTGTCCCTGCTAGGTTTGCAAAAGTATGACTGAAAACAAAACTGTCTCTCAAATGCTGATCTGTAACAAAACTCTAGGCAATGTGCACGTATGTTGACAATGCATATGCTGGTTGATATCTTTTCTCTGTTGTATATGGTTGTAGAAATATTTTACCCATTGATTCTTTTAGAGGTTAAACATCCATGTGATTATTTTTTAAAACCTTGGGTAGTACTGGTAAATCAAAAGTTCAAGCTGAAGCTTTACAAGAAAATACCAACATAGTATCCTTCATCTTTGCTCAGAAGTCCTGCTAACATCAATAGTATCTCCATCTACAAAGTGTTTCAAGATGATAACTCAAGGAATACCCCAGGTGATGACAGGTAACAGAAAGTTGGAAGAAGCACACTGCAGCCTTTTTCTTTTTTTTTTCCCGTCTGCTCTCTGAAATGCTTTGGAGCACATCTAAAATAATTAAGATGGATAGAGCACATCTTGTTTCCTAAAAATGTTTTAACATTTGTGGGGATTGTTATTTCTTCTTGAGAGACCGCTACCTGTGCCACAGGTCTGGTGGAGTCCTGTCAGGGTAAGGTTATTTATACAGGCTGAATCAGTATTTATGTTGCTGGTAGGCATCTGTTTCAGTACTTTTTCCACAACCAAAGAAGCTTAAAAAGACAATGAAGTGCAATGAAACTTTGGTAGTTTATCCATTGATGTTTCATTGCATATTCTGTCAGAGACAAAAAAGGACGAATGGGAGGAACTGTTAATGCTGCATATTTTCAGGGAACCAATAAATGAGTCAATTAACTAGTTGTGCCTGGGGCAATTTCTCTTGAAGGTTTAGTTGCCAAAGTTTATTGCAATCACAGAATGGAAGGAACAAAACTAAGCAGAATGATTATGTTGTAACTCACAGAAAGTACAGAGCTGAGTTGTCACATACATATATTTACAAATGCATTTGGAGCTGTTTTCCATTTTGAAACATGTTTGTCATACAAAATATCCATTTTGAACAATGCCAGTGCTAATTTCTTGCTGAATTTTGTTTCTGTCATTGAGGCTTTCTGGGCTGACTATTAGCAGCCAGGATAAGCACTCACACTGAGTTCTCTTATCCTGAATTGCAATGAGGCTAGATGGTTGCTGTGGATTTTCTCTAGTGGGGATGTCTCTGTGACATTAGCTGATGCATGTGCCATTAGCTGTG
Source organism: Limosa lapponica baueri (assembly GCA_002844005.1). NCBI lineage: Eukaryota > Metazoa > Chordata > Aves > Charadriiformes > Scolopacidae > Limosa > Limosa lapponica. Next base: position 57,391 of record KZ505926.1, read on the forward strand.
ATTATGGAGAATGTTGAGGCAGATACAGACATTCTTTGAGGGATGTTATCACTTCGGTGCATCTTAGCAACATCAAGGACAGTGGGAGAGGGTGCTGCTTGGCTGGATTTGCCCTCGCTCTGTCTGACATCCAGAACAAAACTGAGGACCAACACCTTTTCAATCTGAGGCAGAAATTTTGCCTCCTGGAAGAAAAGCATATAGGAAAAATGTAGTAAAGAATTAAGAAATATCACTACTCTCATACACCATAATGACAGTGTCTTAACCATGAGAGGAGATAAAAATATCTCCCCTTAGCCCATGATAAACCCTACATCAAGAGATGTGTGTACCTTCAAGGAAAAAGGTTAAGAGATTTTCTTCTATATACATAGTTTTCCTCATCTAGGCACAACATCTCTTCATAGCTGTAGCAAAGAAAGAAGATAATGGAATTTTGTCAACAGCTGAAGCTCACAGACTGGTAGGTCAAAGCTAGAAGGGCCAAATATAGGCTAGTCTAGTCTGACCTCCTATGCCAGAGAAAGGCAGCCAGGGCCTATGGGCTACAATTCCTTCCCTCTCCCTGTCTGGTCCCCCACTGTACAGTGACTTTACACTGCTGTAAGCACATCACTGTGAAAATGATGCATTTCTCTGCAAATGGCAAATCATATGTGCCTCCAACGGCCCCAAAGAACTAGTCTGGAAGAGCCACTATGGATCTAATTGTATTAAAGATCAAATATATATATTTAATATGGAAATAATCTCCTCCCATATTACAAGGAAATGAGACTGCAATGATTGCCCTATAGACACCGCGGCTAATAAAAACCACCTTGTTGCACAGCTCTTTATATCCCAGTGACATTGCCAGAGAAGGAGCTCTGCCTTCCAGGTGTTACTGGAAGGAGTATGGTGCCGCGGTACCTGAGGGGCCAAGGTACAGATGGGCCAGCCCAGTTTCAGCCCAGATGTGCCTGCCCAATTCAGTCAGTACCTCACAGAAGAAAACAGGACTTCAACAAACATTCACTGGTCGAAGATCCTGAATTTGCAACAAAGGCTAACACCAATACATTAATCAATTAATCAACGTTTTTACAGCTCAGCTTCTCTCACAAATGACACATCTTCCACCCATAACCCTCATTTACTTAACATTGGCCACCCTTGCCTGCAGTTGCACACTCCAATGAGTACATAACTCCTGTCTTTCCTTTGTAGCTTGTTTCAAAGCAAGCAAAAAAGCCTTTTTCTTCATTTTTGACCATGACTGTTTCTACTTGAGTTGCTGCTGCCCCCAATGTTTCTGCTGTTCATAACTACAACTTTGATTTAGCAACAGTGATAAGCCACAGGCTTTATGCTTTGGTAGATTTTATACTAGGTAAGTTGTAATGTTTAGGATCTAGGTAGATCTCCAGCCAGCCCCTCAGATTGCAATTAATTTGAGTGCTGGGAAGGATTGGGAAGGACTCTATGGCTATTTCAGGCTCATCAGCCTCTGTGGCAAGGAGGACCTCAGGGATTTATCAATGAATCTAGAGGACTTCAGGGTTCCTTGGTTAATAAAATCTAAAATAAAATATCAGTTATCGTCATTATAATTATACAGTTACGCAAGTTAATTCAATCTGATTAGAAACAGCCCTGTGAAGAAACCACATGTTTTACCTCTCTTTAAATGGTTACAGTGGAACCACTTCTCCAAGTTCCTATCTGGGGAGGGGAAAAAAAAGGTAAAACCAAAGAAAAACACCGATTCAGGCTTTCAACTTGCTCCCCTGGGTGATGTGGGGAAGTAGTGAAGAGAGAGAAAAAGGGTCTTGCTTCTCACCTTTTCCCCATTTATTAAACTCTAATATTTCCAGCTACAAGGGGGACTAAATAAAAAACAGGCACATATTATCTGTGGTTTTTTACATTAGATCAGCTGAAAACTGTCCTCCTTTACTAGGAAGTGTCTGTATTTGCCAACAATTCTTTGTGTCTGACTCATTTCCTTATTACCTCGCTCCTCTCCTCTGTTTTCCCTTAAGGGATTGACTTTCCCCCACCTCAAACAAAAAGAATTTCTTTGGCATATGAAGGTCAAGGACAGATTTTCTAATGTCTGCCTGCCTGCATGCCTATCTCTCTCCTTCTATCTGTCTACTTTTCTAAGACATCTATTCCTGTAGGCTCCTGGAGAGCATATAACTGGCTTTGCTCCATATTACTGCACTTCTTTTTTTTAAGGAAGATGAACGCAGATGTGCCACTTAAAATTTCCACAGAGTTAGTGATGTGACCAAGACCTGAATCAGTAGCCGTACAGTAACATAAATCAATGCACGTAACAGCAAGAAGGATTTATTTTAAGACCTCTCTCAGCTCAGGTTGAGTATCAAAGCCATTTTCCTTCTTGGTGAATAATTTGAACAGGCAGAAGGAGCTTCAATGGAGTATTCTCTCTCAGCTTCAACAATACAGCATGACCAAGAGAAAGGTAGCACGTCCATTGTTCTGTTTTGACAGTACCCAACTGGAATCTTGGAAAATGCTCTTTGTGCATTAAGTGGGTAGTGAAAGAGTTTATCACTGCCCTTTTAATGCCTTTTTCTGTTCTTCTTCTTTTTTTTTTTTTTTTTTTTCCACAGGGGCCAAATATACAGTATATGAAATACAGAAGGTAAAGCACAGCAGAAAACCAGCTGCAACGTATGTAGGGTAGACAAGAACACTTTAGGCCTTGCATTTTTATGATTTAATGAGCAAGGGAGCAAAGGGTGGAACACAAAAACTGTGCCCTTACTGTTAGCTAAAGAAACAGATGCCAAGGCAATTAGTCAATCCAGAACAGGGAAAGTCCAAGAACAAGCAAGAAAACCTTTCATTCTTCAAATCTCATTACTCAGTAATAGCTTTTTGTTTCCACTCTCACAGGGCATTTTCTCTCTCCTTGTTTTTTCTCACTGACATTTTCATTTACTAAATAATCTACAGATGAATTATTCTTTCTGCAACTTTCAGACTGCTTTATCTGGCATTGTGTGTCATCTCAGAGATAAGTTTGGCAAATAAATTAGTTGATCAGGCTAGGATTGAAAGCAATACAGTTGTAGAGCAGAAGAGTGACCAGGGAAGAACCTCTGGAATTGCTATATCCTATAGCAGACCACTAGGCTAAGAGCACATTTCATCTTTTATAACCAGAGCTCAAAAAGAAGAAAAAGCTTAAAAGTGAGTAGTGATTTGGGATATTCATCTTCAGAAATTGTAATGGACCCTGGCCTTCAGGGAACACTAAACCTTCATCCTGAAGGTCCACCTTTCAGCATTTCAAACTGGGAATCAAAAATGGAGACATTAGCCATCGTTAATCACTTTTCAAAACTGAACTCTGGGTGTACAGACCAGCAGCCTTAAAAAGATGCCTTTTTCCAAACTCTGGCCATGCAAGTGTTACTGGCCAGGACAGTGAGTGAACTGGTTGAAATGCTAAGTAAACTTTATAGCATTTGTAGAAAGAGATACTGAAATTATAGACTATAAGTCTTCTCACAACAAAGTCTAATCTAAGAGTAATGCTTATTCAGTTGGGAACAGTAAACATGACTACTACCAAAACAGACCTCCTGCCAGTACTAAGCCATGCAGGGTTTTATTTATTACTCCTAGAGGGTTATTCACACCATCAAATTTGGACATCTCACTTAGGTATGATTCAGAGGATCAACATTACGTTCCTTACAGAGTCAACAGAGAGAGATGCAGGCACTTCCCAGGCATAGGGTAGTTCTGTGTAATTAGGTCAGATGTCTAATGCAACATAAAGTATACAGTTTGCATGTTTCCTGCAGGGGCCTTGCTGACCTTGCTAGTTCTATGATAGAGACATGAAACTCCCTAGCTACCCTAGGTGCAATTTCCTTGGTGTGACAGGGGTCCAGTGGTTTCCATTTCTCTGCCACTGCAGTCTCATCAGCCCACCAAACCCCACCCTTTCAATTTTGCCTCCTACTGCTGTGGCCACTCTGATCCTTTCCCATGGCAATCATGATCCTATAGGTGAGAGTGGGGGTTGCAGAGAGGGTGACACAGGGAGGGAATGGCACAGGGAGGGAGAGGCACCTGCATTAAGGATACAGACAGCCATACATAGGTGTGATGAATGTTGTAGATGCAAAATGCAGCTGCTCCCGATACATCCTTCAACCACCCTAACCAGCAGCCTTGGCTTTCCTCTGTTCCCTGCTTTGCTGTAGCTGTCAGCTCCTGAGATGCCTTTTAAGGGTTGATAAACTCTGCAGGAAAAGGTAAAAGAGTAATCTATAGAGTTACGGTCTGCTTTGTCCAATATACGAGCTCAGTGGAATGTCTCTATATGACAGTAAAGCATACTGCAGGCACAACCCCTCCATGCACTTTGAATGTTTTGATAAGCCCGGTAGCAGGAGCTACTCGGGAAATATTTGGTCCTCCATGAAAAATTTAGACAAAAGTGGCAAAGAGGAGTTTCCATATCATAAAGGTAACATCTCCATAGACCAACTGTGACTATTATTCTTTATACAGACTGAAGAAACAAGATGAAGAAACAGACCATGAAATACCATAACTAAAATTACAGGTGATTTGGGCAGCCCAGAATGCTACAGGAGTCATGCTCAGAGCTGTAGCTGAGAGCACCTGAAAGTGCACAAATGCTGCAACTGTAAAAACAATAATTACAAAAGCAAAAACTGCCTGGCTAGAGGAGAAACTCCAGATCTCAGAGGGCCTGGGAAGATTAACCCTATATTTTGTAGACTCCTATACCTTTAAAATTGTTAATGTAAGTTCAGCAAAAGATATTGCCCTAGGCATGACCAATTTTAAATGCTGTATTTGCATTCACTATGTTTTAAAATAACAGTCTGGGTAAATTAGTCCCATTTGGACAACATCTGCTCTTTCACAGTTCCCTGGACTATGCTCTATCAGAAATGAATGTGAATGTAAGATTTTGAAGTTGCTTTAGTCTCCAGAAAAAACATTTTACCCCACTTTAAATAAGATATATGATAATAATGCTTTGCAAGTGTAATTTTAGGTTGTAAAGCTTTAGAGGGTTTTCTTTTCTTATGACTATTGCACTATGGGGTCTGGATATGGTTACTAGCAGCATTAAACTGGAAAACAAAGCTCTGCATGAGTCAACAATGCTTGAAAATTATTTAATCGTGGCCCACAATAAAATGTTACCATTAAAGAAATATAGTGTATTTTCTGAAGTTGAGTTCCCTTTCATTAAAGCAGCAGTGAAGGAGAAGCACTGGAAGCCATTTATGACCACAGTGGGCCAAATGGCCCCACTTAGGACAGGGCAGGAGCTGCTGTGAGTGGCGGCACTGCCATGGGCATGCTGGGAAGTGATGTGGTCCCATGGCTTTTGAGAAGCACTGATACATTCCCAGCCCATCACACTGGGATGACTGGAGTGTGGTGGTGGTGGTAAGAACTGCATTATCATGAAAACACAAAGCAGTCACAGGGAGATGGCTTGAGGAGGCCCACCAGGCACGTAAAGTGCCTGCTCCTCTCCCTTGGTTGTCTCACCCTCAGTTTTTTGGTGTTTAGATACGATTACGCCTCTCTATTGCCTGCACAGCTCAGTTATATGGCACTCATCTCCATGCTGTCTTGGAGACAGCAGCATCTCTACCCCTCCAGCATGTCAGGGAGAGCCACAATTTGGCTTTTCCTCTGGAAACCAGTATTTTAGAAAGGGTTTTGTACAGCATAGTCAAAGCCTTGTTAAGTTTGACTCATAAATGTGTCTGCAGAAACAGATGCTTGAGTTTCTTGCTTCTTGGTTTTCTCCTTCATGACCCAGCAAATCCAGCACCAATTATTGGCAATTGTGGTAACAGCTCTGGGACCTATCTTCTTGGCTTGAACTGAAGAAATTTCAGCAAAAGTTCAGACAAGCACAGACCAGATGCCATGCTTTGAACATTATGAAATCTTGCAACCTCATTTAAAACAAGGAATTCAGAGTAAATGAAATATAAGGAGAAAGGATCTTTCCTCATCTTCAAGATCAGTCTTGAAGTCTTTTGCACTCTCTCCCTGTGTACAGTTGCTTGTTGTATCATAATCTTGGCAAAAGTTACACATGAAACCAGGATCATTTGGAGCAGAAGACAGATGTGTTTTTCCATCCACAGATATTGAGTTCATCCTTGCAGAGGACTTGGATACACACCACATTGTGCATGTGTGTGTGGAGAATAGAGTGCCAGAAAAGGAAATAAAAATCACCAAGAAGTGCTGGGAGAGTACTTTTGCTCCTACAACTGATAATTCTAGATGATAGTCATTTTGGCTCTCCCTTCAAAGTCTCCAGCAACAGCAAATTGAAATCAAAACAGGAAAGAGAAAGGAAGATGAAAGAAAGAAATATTAATGATAGACTGAAAAATGATACACACGAAACAATTTAATCCGTGACTGAAGACAAAATGAATGCCAAGTAATATTTTAGTCAATCAGTATGTCTCCCTGTCTTGTACACAAAGGCCAGTGATTAAAGTCAGTCAGTCTTACTTAGATGTAGTAAATTTTCTATTTCATAGTAGAAAGAGATGATGAATAACTCCAAGACACGTATTTCCTGAAGATTTAAATGCCTTGCATCAATCTTAATTTCCACTAAGAAAAAAAAGACACAAAAAAAGAATCTGAACATCATTTACAGAGAAGAACTTTGGATCACGTACATGAAGGTTTCAAAGCCCTGAATACGTAGACTAGGATCTTTTAGAAATGAAATCAGACTTGCTAGCTGTAGAAAGCCAAGAAAGAGAACCTGAAAGCAGTCCTGAGGAGAAGGACTTGGGGGTGTTGGTAGATGAGAAGCTCAACATGAGCCAGCAATGTACGCTTGCAGTCCAGAAAGCCAACCGCATCCTGGGCTGCATCAAAAGAAGCATGGCCAGCAGGTCCAGGGAGGTGATTCTACCCCCCTGCTCTGATGGTACCCCACCTGGAGTACTCCGTCCAGCTCTGGAGTCCTCAGCACAGGAAGGACATGGACCTGTTGGAATGGGTCCAGAGAAGGGCCATGAAGATGATAAGAGGGCTGGATCACCTCTCCTATGAAGACAGGCTGAGAGAGTTGGGGTTCAGCCGGAAGAAGAGAAGATTCTGGGGAGACCTTGTAGTAGCCTTCCATTACCTAAAGAGGAAGCCTACAGGAGAGATGGGGAGGGACTCTTTATCAGAGAGTCTAGTGATAGGATGAGGGGTAGTGGTTTTAAATTGAAAGAGGGGAGGTTTAGATCAGAT